>PVIC010022656.1:0-27488 GCA_004025085.1 Thryonomys swinderianus
GTGTGTGTGTGTGTGTGTGTGTGTGTGTGTGTGGTACCGGGGATCAAACTCAGGCCCTTCTGCTTCCAAGGTAGGTGTGGTCTTCTTTTTTCATTTTTGAGGCAGGGTCTCGCTTTGTAGTTCAGGCTGTCTCTGAGCTCACTATGTAGCCCAGGCAAGCCTCAAACTCAGCAATCCTTCTGTCTCTGCCTCCCGAGTGCTGGGATGACAGGCGTGAGCCACCACACCCCACACCCTCCCCTTCTTTTAAAAAAGGGTCTCAGGACGTGCACACGCTGTTCTCCAACTCCTGGCCTCAGGCAATCCTGCTTCAGCCTCCTGAGTAGCTGAAATTGCAGGTAGATGCCTAGCTTTCATTTTTATTTCTGACGTTTAATCATCATTCATACAAGAGTATAACATGAATGTTTTAAATTGTGCATTTAAATCATAATTTAAAAATTAACTCAATCCAGATTAAAAATACTTTAGCATTCAGAACTTTTTAGTCACAGGAAATTAAATGGTAAGTTTCTGCAGCTGGTTTGGTTGCGGATGCGTCTGCAGGGACTACAAACACAAAAATGTGAGGACAAAAGAAAACAGTATAAAATTCCCAATTAAAAGACAGAAGCTTGCTCTTCATCTTGTTTTGGTTTGGTTTAGTTTGGCTTTTTGATTTTTATGTATTTATTTTTTTTAGTTTTTTTGAGATAGGGTCTCGCTTTATATTTATAGTTCAGGCTGGCCCTGAACTCACTATGTAGCCCAGGCAAGCCTCGAACTCACAGCAATCCTGCCTCTGCCTCCCGAGTGCTGGGACTATAGGTATGAGCTACAACACCCGGCTAGTTAAGTTTTGTTGAGACATGGTTTCATTATGTAGCCCAGGCTGGCCTCCAGCTCGAAGTGATCCTCTTGCCTCAGCCTCCAGAGAGCTGAGATTCCACATGTGCACCACCATGCCTGGCTGGAGCTCGGAGTTTCTCATCTCATTTTGTAAACTGGACATTGGTGGGCAGCCAATCACTGGAGTTTGTGGACTGCAACTAATTCATTCAAAGGAAGACCGAGGCAGCTCTGTTTGAAAGAGCCAATATTCATAATCATGACTGTATCCTTTACAGCAACTTATAAGGAGTTTTCACTGCCAACTTGAAAATAGACTAGACAGATGTTGTGTACAGTTCTGAGGTCCCCACAGGGTGAGGCGACAGGAGTGGCACCTCCCCAGTCCACACAGGGCCCTGCTGGTCACTGTCCTCTGCAGCAGTCAACACTTCAGCTAAGGAGGCTGCTTAAGCCCTGGTGTTGGGGGGTCCTGGGGGTCTAGACCATGGAGACACCTTCCTCCCTGAGGTCTCAGCCTCAGGCCAACCTGGCATCCCACTTGGGGTGATGACAGCCCACTCTGAGCTGCTTCTACTGAGCAGGGAGATGGCATCTGCACCGTCCTGTGCTGAGCCAGTCAGGAACACCCAGTGTGCCAAAGGGAGGCAGCGCTGCCTTTTCCTGCAGCCTGTGGAAGGAGCACCCCTTGCACACACATCTCTCCAGACCCAGCGTGGGGTCTGGGCTGTGGGACAGGGGAAGTGGGGGCAATGGCCGAAGCCCAGGCCGCAGGGCCCCAGATGAGTGAGGGGTCTCAGAGTGGGGCTGCTGGCGGTGGCCAGAGGTCAGGGTCTGACCAGGGTTCAAACAAGGAGGCGTCAGGGCCTGTGGGGGGCCAGAGGACACGCCTGGGGCTGGCTCCCCAGGACGACCTGCACTGTGTGTCCGAGTGTACGCTGGGCTCATGTGTGGAGAGTGAACCCTAGCTCTTCAGTGCTGACCGCGGTTGAACCTGAGGCCAGCAGCTCTCAGTTCACTGCAGCAATGGGGGAGGCTCACAGGAAGGACGGGCTTCGGCCCCACGTGCCACCTCCTATGTTCTTTCCATATCATGCCATCTACCACCGGGTGACATGGCACAGAGGCCCTGGCCAGATGCCAGTGCCACTCTTAGATGTGCTGACATCCTGAACTGTGAAAATTTCTCTTCATTGTAAACTGTCCAGTGTGTAGCTTTTCCTTTTTTCTTTCTCTTTTTTTTTTTGAGACAGGGTCTCACTTTGTAGTTCAGGCTGGCCCTGAGCTCACTATGTAGCCCAAGCAAACCTTGAACTCAGCAATTCTCCTGTCTCTGCCTCCCGAGTGCTGGGATTACAGGCATGGGCCACCATGCCTGGCACTGTGGTATGTGGTATTGATTGCTGGTGGGTGTGAGTCACCACACCCAGCATTGTGTGTGGTTACTGGGATCAAACTCAGGACCTTGAGCTTGCAAGGCAGGCAGGCACCAGAACCACTGAGCTAAATCTCCAGCCCCGTTATACCTTTTATTTTTTGCATTAAGGTCTCACTGTATAATCCAGGCTAGCTTTCAACTTGTTATGTTACCCAGGTTGTCCTTAAATTTGAGATTCTTCTGCCTCAGCCTCCTGAGTGCCGAGATTATAGGCACAGACCACCACGCCTGGCTCTCCATGGTATTTTGTTAAAGGACTATAAATATAGATGAAGAAAATCCAGATAGCTCTCAGAGAACTCACACCTGCAGGTCCAAATCTGAATCTAGCTCTGCCTTTCCAAATTGCTCTTCCTGTTGGCCCTACCTGGTCCCCACCCAAGCGGTCCCCTGCCCAAGGTCCCTCTACAAAAATCTCATCCCTTCTGCCTCTTAAGTATCTAACAACCCCTTCCACTGTCCGGGTAAGGATTCTGTCCCAGCTCTGAACAATGTCGCAACCTGAGCTCCCGAAAGAAGAAAACAACCTATAAATTCTTTCAGCCAGGACCACTGGGTCTCCAGTAAGCTGTGTGCAGCCTGTCTCCCGCCAGTACTGTGAGACCCAAGGTTCAGGCCCAGCACTGTCGTGGTCACTGCTGTGTCCCCGGCACTGCACAGCACAAGTCAGACACATTGATGAAGCTCACAGCTTTATTAAGCATCATTGCTTAAAGCACCAATGGGTCTCCAGCCCAGGCCCTCACCTGCAAGTGTCCTCCATACTCAGAACTGGCTAAAAGATTTTTTTTAAAAAAAGCTCTGTTTGGGGGCTGGAGATTTAGCTCAGTGGTTTCGGCGCCTGCCTCACAAGCGCAAGGTCCTGAGTTCGATCCCGGTAACCACACAGAATGCTGGGCGTGGTGACTCATGCCCACCAGCAATCAATACCACATACCACAGTGCCGGGCATGGTGGCTCACGCCTGTAATCCCAGCACTCGGGAGGCAGAGACAGGAGGATTGCTGGGTTCCAGGCTTGCCTGGGCTACATAGTGAGCTCAGGGCCAGCCTGAACTACAAAGCGAGACCCTGTCTCAAAAAAAAAAAAAAAAAAAAGCTCTGTTTGCTAACAACAGTAATAAAACAAAGTCCTGAAAGTATAAAATGTAGAGTCGCTGCCCCTCGCCCTCACTACGGCCCCAGTTGTCTTCCAGCACCCTGACAGCCCGTCATAAGCACAGCCTGCCCAGCTTCTCTCTGCATCACTGTACTCAAGCCCACCCTGTTCACAGCCACTCCCTCCGGCACACCAGCCCCACTCTAATTGAGGATCGCCCCGCGGCTGCCTTCCTTCCTCTGCCCCCCACGACACGGGTCCTCAGCACGGTCTATTCTTGGATGTGCTTTTTTGGGGCCTTAGCTCCCGGGCTAGCCAGGAAGGAAGCTCACAACACCTCCCCCCACACGCTGTCTCGGGCCCGACCCCTTCCCCACGTTATCGGCCTGACCACTCAGGCCACTTGCTCCCATGAGGCCCCTTCCCCGCTGTGCACAGATGAGTCAGAACCACAGGAAACCACTCAGTGTGGTGTGGCTGCGCCAGAGGCCTGCTGCAGTGCCGTCCACAGAACCCGTGGGCCTTTTGAACACGGCTGCATGAATATGCTGCCCAAGCAAACACTGCCCATTGTGGGCCTGGACTGTGGCAAACTCCACAGGCTAGAGTCGTCTCCAAGGCTCACACATCTTCCATTAAGTTTCAATCTTTCCAGCCAATGAGTTTGCTGAATTTGCTTACTCTCTTTTCGTTTTCATTGAAATGTAACTTAAGCTTCAGTTGTCATTTGGTCTGTGGCACTGGGGACGGAAGCCGGGGGCTGGAGCATGCTGGGCACGAGAGAGGACAGGAGAACTAAGGCACAGACTGCAAGGGCGTGCCCACACTCCAGGCCTCCTCATCCCTCACCCTAAGCCAACCCTAACCCTAACCTCTGCCCCTCTCCTGGAGCTCAAGTCCTCCTTGGGGAGGATGCTGATGTCTTGGTGACACATGGTTGGTACTGTGTGTCTGTTGCCCTGTGTTTTCTGCAGGTGCCTGCTGGGGAAGCCAGTCCCGGCTCAGGGGTGGCACCTATGGGTGACAAGGTTTCATGGCAGAACCACAGGTCAAGAGGAACAGCATGGCCTGGAGGAAGGGAAAACAGAGCAGCTGCTAGCTGGGCAGGACCCTGTGGTCCCCTTTCTTCTTTTATTTTTTTTGTTGGTACCAGGGATTGAACTCGGGTCCTTGTGCTTCCAAGGTAGGCGCGGGACCACTTGAGCTAAATCCCCAGTGCAATGGTCCCCTTTCTTCACACGGGCTTTGTGAAGCCAGGCCACCTGCTGGGTTGCATGAGTCTGAACACCAGCTGTGTCTCCAGCTCAGGGCTGGAGGCTACAGAGACCCCAGATGCTGCCATTATGAGTTTTCTGTGTGTATTTTATTTTTAGCTTTGCTCTCTCACTCTTTCTTTTATTTCCTTCCTTCGTACCTTCCTTTTCTTCCCTCCCTCCAGTACCTAGGATTGAAACCAGGGCCTTCCCACTAAACTACATCCCCAGCATTTTAAATTTTTTGTTTTTTCAGTTGCCTGGGCTGGGCTCAAACTTGCGATCCTCCTGCTTCAGCCTCCAACTCCTGGGATCACAGGTGTGCACTGTATTTTTTAATCACAACTTGTAAAGACAATGAATATGCCTACGCCTTCACCCTCCTCCTGCTGTCCTGAGCCAGTCACACGAGCCTCTTCCTTCGGCACCTGGAGTCGGCAGCTAGGCTCTGCTTTCGGCCCGCAACCCTTTCTCCTCCACATACCAACTCCCTCACTTCCCTGCAGGCTTCAGTGACACTTGCCTCTCCTTAGGGATGATTCCCACCTAGGTGCACGCCTCCCCAACCTGGATCCTCTCGCTCTGTGTGTTTCTGTGGTCCTTACTGTCCCTAATACATCCTGCGTTACTTTCTGGCTCATGCTCTGTCTCCTGTCGGCAGTCTCAGCTCCAAAAGGGCAAAGGAACCTGGGTGTCTTTTTCCGCAGCGGTATCTCCAGTGCTCGGCGAAGAGCAGACATTTGCTGAGTGTCTCTAACGAACACAGGAAAGCGGGAAGACAAGGCGGAAGGCAGACAAGCAGCCGGGGTGGGACACACTTCTCACCACCTCCCTTTTTCCAACACAACAACAACAACCAATCACAGGAGAAACTAGAAAATATACAGAACTGAATGACAAGGAAGATCAGTGTCAAATTTTGTGGGCTACACCTAAAGTAGTGCTTAGAGTTTTATATGTGAAAAAAGGCTCATTAAAAAAGGAAAGGCACGGGCTGGAGGATTAGCTCAGTGGTTCCGGCGCCTGCCTCGCAAGCACAAGGTCCTGAGTTCAATCCCTGGTAACCACATACAATGCTGGGCGTGGTGACTCACGCCCACCAGCAATCAATACCACATAGCACAGTGCCGGGCATGGTGGCTCACGCCTGTAATCCCAGCACTCGGGAGGCAGAGACAAGAGGATTGCTGAGTTCGCGGCGGCTTGCCTGGGCTACATAGTGAGCTCAGAGCCAGCCTGAACTACAAAATGAGACCCTGTCTCAAAAAAAAAAAAAAAAGGAAAGGCAGGTGTGGTGGTACACACTCTAATCTCAGCATTTGGTGGCTGAGGCAGGAGGATCGCCAGGAGTTCAAGGCCATCTTATGCTACTTAGCAAGCCCCTGTCTCAAAAGCTTTGTTTCTAATAATGACAACAGGGGCTGGGAATTTAGCTCAAGTGGTACTGCACCAACCTTGGACAAGGGCCTCAGTTCGATCCCCGGTACTGCAAAAAAAAAAAAAGGCAATGACTATAATAAAGACAACAACAATAGCAAAAAAAAAGAGAAAAAACAAAAACAAAAAACCCAGAAACATCTTAAATCTCCATCCTTGAGAGATAGGTTTAAGCAAAGTGAGCCATATTCACATGATAAAATACAGAACTAAAAGCAATAAGTAAGCCAGGTGTGGTGGTGCAAGCTTCTAATCCCCACATTCTGAGAGGCTGAGGCAGGACTCTGTAAGTCTGAGCCTAGCCTGAGCAACTTCTGAAGGCTGTTTTGACAAATAATAATGGTCCCTGGCATAGGTGTAGCTCAGTACAAAGGCCCTGGGTTCCACCTCCAGTACCACCCCCAATAAACAACAAATTTCTCAGAAGTACCATGTGGACAAAAGTTAGACATGAAGTTCTCAGTGTCTGACTCCCCTTACAGGAAGTTTAACAATAGGCAGAACCAAGCAATAGCAAGAGAAGCCAGGGTGACAGGGTGGCAGGAAGTAAGGACATGTGCACCTGGGACACTAAGCACATAAGCACATGCATTTACCCCGCGTGATAACTGTGCACTTTATACCTGTCCCTTCCACAACAGAGAAGTTGTGGTATCACAATAAAGAACAGACATACAAAAACTAACATAACAGCCCCAAGCAAATGGGATTTGCTTTCTTGTCCTGTGTCCCTGGGGAATATGCTTCTTCCTCAGGCTACTTCCTCATTCAGATGACCAGGTGAATCATAAACCCCCTAGAGGGACGCTTAGGCTCATCTGCCCAGATAAAGGAGAGCGTATTAAATGAAAACTGTTATTATGAGTTAATAAATGACCCAGGGTGAACAGAGCTCCAAAGCTCCAGAGCCAGTCAGGCCCCGAAGGCCCCTCCCAGATGTGCTCGGTCCTAAGTGCAAACGGAGTTGCGGCCACCAACACAGCAGGGTGGCCCACCGCTCCTCTACTTCGTCTACCCCAGGACAGCACTGACGCACAGCGCAGCAGTGACCGCAGATGACCCAACTGACTCTGCTTACCAAAGGTGTGGTTCAGAAGGCGCTGGCTCCACCCCCAGCCTGTGTAGCACTGAGTTCCCTGGCCCAGTGATTGGTGGAGGGAGGCAGGCAGGGCGCTAGGCCAGGCCACCAAGAATGAGCCTGGGAATCAGGCGGGAACTGCTGGGCACCTCCCTGTCCCCTGCATCGTTGCTTAACCAATAATTAATGCCTTCAAATGGGAGCTTGGCCAGGGAACGTTTTCTGTTTGGTTGACCACTGAATTATTCATACCTCCTAGAACAACAGTTCCTGCACACAGCAAGCACTAATGGCAGATTTGTCCAGTGAGTGAATTACATGGTTCCGAAGGGTGAAGCCTGGCCACACCCCAGAGATAAATTTCACCTCCACCTCCTGCCAGGTAACCAGAACACTAAGTGCTTAGTGTGTCTGGGGTTAACTGTAGAACTCAGTACCTCTTTGTATGGATACAGATGAATATTTGTTATCTGTATAGCTCCTTGGAATCCAGAAAAGGGTTCAGTCCTGGCTCTGCTATTTATTACTCTGTGACCATGGCAAGATCTGAAATAACTCAGTACCTCCATTCTCTCCGTTGCAAAATGGTGATCAGAAGTCCTGGTTTGTTGGGCTGTTGGTTCGGCTCATTCCAGGGGTGTGTGTGACCTGGGACTGGGGCTAATGTTGTTGCATCACGGCGGGTTTCTTACCAGCCCAGCTACTCAACAGCAACCTACCTGCGGGGTAGACACCCAGACCTAAGAGTTTCTGCGCCGCGCACCCTTCATACCGCTCCACGTCACCCTCTCCCCCGCATGACCTCCACCGTCCGCCTGGTTAGAGCACACACTCAGCATCCTTTGGAAAAGAAGTTTCCTCCCTGAGGTCCCTCTCACCTTGACCCACCGGAAGTATACAAGTACCGTGCTTACAGTTCCAGCAGCTCTTTGGAGGCCATGAGAGCGGCCGAGACACAAAACAGCAGAAATAGAGTCCCCCAGCTCCCAAGAGGCGCCACTACGCTACCAAACCCACCCAGACGGCCCACAAGAGGTCTGACTTGAGATGTGATTAAGATTTACTGGTTGAGATTCCAATCACCACAGATGAACAGCACAACACACCCTGACAGCCTGGGATCAACTCTACAGAAGGCCTCTGGTGCCCCCTTGCGGGCGCCTCATCCACAGTAAGGGACTGAAATCTGCGGGTCAACAAGGGCGACGGGCGACCTCTAATGTCCTCTCGGAGTACTGCTTATAGCCAGGGCAAGTGGATTCTCGGATCTTTCCAGACTGCCAATCAACCAATCAGCCCGCACACAAATACGGTTCCGCCTCCACCGCCTACAGATTGAACAGGGTGCATGTGAGCCAGTTCCAGCGTCTCCTTCACGGAAGATGGGACTGGAAGGCAGGCGGGACATTTCTACTCCTCTGCCTTAGCTCTTGATAACCACCAAGCATTTCCAAATTTGTTTGGAACCATGCGTATCCCCCACCTGAAGGGTCTCCCTATATGGTCCTGGCTTCCCTTGAACTCTCCATCCTCCTGCTTCACCCTCCCCAGTCTTGGGATTACAGGTATGCACCACTATGCCTGGCTAGAAAAAATATTTGTGTGTGAACAAACACATTTGGTGGTGGACACAAATACATAAAATTTTAAAACTTATTTTAAAATATGTTTAATGTCATCACTTCTAGTCCTCTTCCCCAGTACTGAGGATTAAACTCAGGACCTTTGCACTGAGTTACTTCCCAGCCCTTTTAATATTTATGGTGTGTGATCGGGTCTCACTAGGTTAACTTAATTCTCCAAGATGGGCTTAAATTTGTACTCTTCTGTATGAGGCTCCCAGAGTGCTGTCATTACAGGCATGAGCCATATGTCCGGCTTTGGGTTCCAAATGCTCACAACATAGCCATACATATGTTAGCACTTTAGACGACTGATAGTTATGGATGTACCTGTAAATGTACATAGATATAGAGGAGAATGCTCTAAATGTTTCCTTTGTAGGAGAACATGATAAAACTGTCTGGAGGTCAAAAGAAGCAGCATGACTGACATAACAGAACTGAGGCAACACTTGGGAGATTGTAAATAGACTCTGGGGAAGTGAATTTCAAACACTGGCATTCATGAGTATTCATTCTGGAGAGTGTTAAAAATAAATATTCGCAGGCCGGTGGATTAACTCAGTGGTTCGGCGTCTGCCTCGCAAGCGCAAGGTCCTGAGTCCGATCCCTGGTAACCACATACAATGCTGGGTGTGGAGACTTACGCCCACCAGCAATCAATACCACATATCACATACCACAGTGCTGGGCATGGTGGCTCACGCCTGCAATCCCAGCACTCAGGAGGCTGAGGCAGGAGGATCTAGGCCAGCCTGAACTACATAGCAAGATCTTATCTCAAAAAAAAACACAAAATAGGGTCAGTGATTTAACTCAGTGGTTCCAGTGGCTGCCTAGCAAGTGCAAGGTCCTCAGTTCAATTCCCAGTAACCACATACAACAACACCAAGCAAGTTGACTCACGTCCACCAGCAATCAGTACAACATACCACAGTGCCGGGTGTAGTGGCTCAGGCCTGTCATCTCAGCACTGGGGAGGCAGAGACAGGAGGATTGCTGAGTTCGAGGCTTGCCTGAGGTCAGGGCCAGCCTGACTACAAAGTAGGATCCTGTCTCAAACAAAACAAACAAACAAAAAACCCCAAAATAAATAAACCCCTGCAGCACTTCTCCAGGTAACCCAAATCCAGGCCTGAGGGTGCCATTCCCAGGCACCCAGAGAACACTGCACAGGCCACTTCTTTTTCCGGGTTGGCTACCTTGGCCACCTTTCAGCTCACCATCCTCCCAGCAGCTGTGTTTCATCAGGAGCTTAGCTTGTCTACTTTGCACTGCTGGGGATGGAACCCAGGCCTGCATGTGCTGAGCATGCGCTCTCCCGCAGGGCTGCGCCCAGCCCTAGTTCTTTTATTGACCTTGGAACACAACTGATGTATCTGCGATTTCTAGAAGTTCTTTTTGGTTCTTTTTTCCAAAGTCTGGTGGTTTTATTTTCTTTGTGTTTTATGGGACCCCTCTTATCCTCTTAATATATCAATTTACATACATATTTTAGATGTACCTCTGGTTAATTCCGATTGGCAGTGACCTCCAGTGTCCTGACCCTGCTGACCCTCACTCGTGGTACCCGCTTAAGGGCACAGCAGCCTGGCAGAAGGGATCACCAAGGCTTGGCCATAAAGGACACTGCTCTGGCTGAGCCTACATAATGAGTAGTCGGTGCCACAAATTCTCAGAGGACTCTCTGTCGCCTCACAGGACAATGATTCCAGTGAGACCTGGAGGTCACAGGCAACTCCTGCACAGCGTCCTCATGGTGTGGTGGTGGGGTGGGTGGTGGTACTAAACAGTGAACTCGCACTGTGCTATATTCCCAGCCCTCTTTTGTTATTTTGAGTCAGGGTGTCCCTGTGTAGTTCACACTGGCCTTGAACTCACATGTAATCCAGCCTGACCTCAAAATCCCATTGATCTTCCTGCCTCAGCCTTCCAAGTGCTGAGATTATATCATGTGTCATCACACCCAACTTTATTCTTTTATTTTGAGGCAGGGTCTCATTAAATCTCTAGAGTGCCCAGGATGAACTCAAACTCATGATCCTCCTGCATCACTCTCCCAAAGTGCTGGGGTTACAAATTACCACCACATCAGCTAAATAATGTCTTTAGGTTGGAGGTCTCACGACTGAACCCTGGTGGCCTTGTAAAAGGAGGAACAGAGAACAGACACATAAACACAGATACCTCTGTTATGTGATGCCCTGGTACCCGCCAGCTAGAGGCCAGCATTAGAGAACCAAGCAAGGAAAATGCTGCCTTTGAACTTCCAGAACTGTAAGCTAAAGAAACCTCTCTTTGGAGCCTGAGATTTAGCTCAGTGGTTCCAGCACCTGCCTTTCAAGTGCAAAGCCCAGAGTTCGATCCCCAGTACCCACATACCACAATGCCAGGTGTGGTGACTCACACCCACCAGCAATCAGTACCACATACCATGGTGCCCAGCGTGGTGGCTCATGCCTGTTAATCCCAGCATTCAGGAGGCAGAGGTAGGAGGACCACTGTGAGTTCAAGGCTTGCCTGGGCTACACAGTGAGTTCAGGGCCAGCATGAACTACAAAGTGACACCCTGTCTCAAAAAAAGACTCTTATACTTCAAAGGAACAAGCAGAAATGAACTGAAACTCTGCCACTGCCCAGAAACACCCCCCAGCTTCCTTGGAAGCATCAGAAATGTACTTGGCAAGAATAGCCCAGCTGCCTGGCATCACCAGCCCCTTTATTTCTCTGTCTGGAACTCTTTGTTTAAAAGATCTTTGTTAGGGCTGGGGGTGCAGCTCAGTGATATAGCACTAGCCTAGCATGCATCAAGCCTTGGCTTCCATCCCATGACCACGAAGAGTAAAACTAAAAAGACCTTTGCCTCCTCAGGCACAGTGCATGACAGGTGATTTCTCCTTTTTGCATTTCCTGCTCTGAGTTCAGGAAACTGCTTACCCACGCAGTCCCAGGAGGGGACAGAAACAGAGACAGTCACAGGCAGCTCCTGGGTGTGCTGCTCAGTGTCAGAGAGGTGACCCGGGAGGACACACAGCCACAGCTGACCTCCTGGAAAGTCCAAGTCTATGACGACACTGGCCGGGGGCAGCAGCAAAGGGACAGTGTAAGGACAACAGCGACATAATGAAGATGTCAATGTAATTGGCCACTGCATCCCAGTAACTAGTGTGACCTCTAAATCGCACTCAACCCACAGGCAATCCCATGGCCTCTACCTTCTGCACACATCTACTGCTTCTTTACTACCAAGAGGAAAAGGAGGGATTCTTTTTCTAGTTAATATTTTAACCTGAGGATCCAAATTTCCAATGGCAATGACGGAACAGGCAGGTGTGGTGGCGTAATCCCAGCATTCACTCAGGCAGGGGAGGCAAGAGAGTCACTGCAACTGCAGGGCCAGCCTGGGCCACACCATGAGTTCCTGGACTGCACTGCAAGGCTCTGTCTCAAAAAACAAAAAAGACGATGGGCCGGGGGGTTAGCTCTGTGGTTCCGGTGCCTGCTTGCAAGTGCAAGGTCCTGAGTTCGATCCCGGTAACCACATACAATGCTGGGCGTGGAGACTCACACCCACCAGCAATCAATACCACATAGCACAGTGCTGGGCATGGTGGCTCACGCCTGTAATCCCAGCACTCAGGAGGCAGAGACAGGAGGATTGCTGAGTTCGAGGCTTGCCTGGGCTGCATAGTGAGCTGAGGGCCAGCCTGAACTACAAAGCGAGACCCTGTCTCAAAAAAAAAAAAAAAAAAATACAAAAGACAAAACAGACACCACAGGCCCTGAGGACTCTCTGTCTCATGTGGGGCGTTCCTGCCAAAGACGCGCAACAGGATCCGAAGGGTCCCACTGGGGATCCTCTTCCATAGCAGAGTCAGTGAGCTTCTTCTATACAGGGCCAGAGGGTAAACAGTTTAGACCTTGCAGGTGAAGGAGCCCAGGAAACATCGCAGAATACACCACACTGGTGTGCTGGTTGCTTCGAGCTCCCCACAGTCTCCTCTGACATAGAGAGGCAGATTCTCCGCATCCAGAGCGGCCGCTGTAAAAACCCTCCAAGAAATCACCCTTTTCAGGATGATCAACACCCATGGGGGAGGGCCAGGGATTTAGCTCTGTGGTTCTGGCGCCTGCCTTGCAAGCACAAAGTTGTGAGTTCAATCCCAGGTAACCAAAAAGAAAAGAGACATCCATACCCATGGGAGGAAGAGGCGATTTTTATACCAGGTCCAGACAGGGTACCACCTCATCAGCAGCCCAGCCTTCCTTCTACAGTCACATACTCTCCCAAGGCTGCCTGCAAAACACCCTCTTCGTCACAGCATCTTAGGGGCTCACTTTCACTCCTGCCATTCCAGCGCACCACAACATACCCAATGACTGAAGCTAAGGATGGAACCCAGGGCCCTGAACATGTTAAGTGCACACTCTACCACTGAGAGGCCCCAACCAGTCCCCAGATCAATTTTACACTATTGTCTTCTGTTAATCATGCATCAGTCTTTCAGAGGTCCAACTATCAGACCTGTGCAGGGGCAGGAAGGAAGCCCCCTTCCCCCACATAAGGCATACAAACTCAATTTTGCAGAGCAGCCATATGTAAACTCACAAAAATTTCTTTACAAAATCAGTGGGTTGGATTGCCAAGCCCTGCAGTAGATCAAAGGATACTGAAATGGCATGATAATCAAACATAGTGTAGGATCCCTGAGCAGACCCTAAATTCTCCATCATCATCATCATTATCAGCTGCTTGGAAGGTTATTTGGGGAACAACCAGAAAGCTAGAAAGGAAATATTATTGCTCTCAGTGTCAGACTTCCCAGGTATGACAGCAGGAGAGACAGGCTGGAAGTCTCAGGGTGAAGTCATGTAACCCTCAACTTACATCCAAATAGCTGTGAGGAAAAGAGCACGTGTGTGCACACACACAAGCACACACATGCCAGAGCAAAACAAAGCACAGCAATGAACACAAAAAGGGCCAGCAGGTCAGGGGTGCATAAGCATCAACTCTATTATTCTCTCCACTTTTCTGAAGGATTAAAACTTTAAAAAGGAGTTGGGGTGAAATATTTCCAGAAGCTGACCCTCCCCCCTCACTCCGCTCCTGCCAAGACTATACAGGAGGGATCTCCTCCCTTCCGATGCCCTCATCCCACAAGGCCAAAGGTTCCAGGGATACAGCGCTGTGCAAGGCCTGTGTTCCACTCCACAGCCAGAAAAAAACCCACAGAATATATATATATTATGTATATAAACTGATTATAGAATGTATCATTATTAAACACATTATTTATATTTTACATATTTAATTTACCTTAGTAGAGGCAAGGATGGAACCTAAGGGTTATAATAGCATAGTATTATTTATGATATAAATGCATACATAGTATATACAAAATGGGAAAGCTAATAGCAACTACCTCATAATTTGTGACAATTCAATACTATAAAGACAAGTTCAAGGTAAGTGCCAAATAAATGCTGTTATTATACAAAACCCATGATACAGAAGCAGCAACTGAGGCTCAGAGACATTAAATGACCTGCTCAAAGCCACCAGCCTGAAAAGGGGTGGGACAAGGATTCAAATCCATGTCAGTGTAGCTCCCCAAACCACAGTGTTAGCCAGGAGCAGTCCTGCAGGTCTGTGATCCCAAGTGCCTGGGAGGCTGAGGCAGGAGGACCACCACAAATTCAAAGCCACCCTGGCTCCATATTGAATTCAAGGCCAACATGAACATAGTGAGACCCTAACTCAAAAAAGGTGGCTAAAAGATAAACCACAGATTTGAATAATGGCAGGAAACAGTTTCTGAAAGTCCAGACTCCAAGTCCCTCTGGCACAGCCCTGTGTGTGACCTCAGGATTTTTCTTCTTCCCCCACACCCTCAGTTCTTCCTTCTACACACTGGGAGCATGTAATTCCCATGGACACAGATTTGAAAGTGGCCAGGCGCGCACCACCTACAATCTCAGTATTCAGAAGGCTGAGGCCAACCTGCACTACACAGTTAAGTTTAAGGTTAGCCTGGACTACATATTGAATCCTGGTTTCAAAAAACAAATCAAACACTGACTGTGAAGGTAATGACATGAAAGTACTTTGGTTACCAGGAAACCCAACACTTTCCCACTGAAAGATCTGTAGCAGATCTTTCAAGGAAAAAAAAAGGCCAAGAATTATCAAGCATATGGGGGAAATGTCTCCCCTTAACTACCTGACCTTTGCAGATGTGCCTGCCTCTGCCTTAGTACTGTCCTTGTGCCTGTGGGACCTGTCGAGATTCTTTTCGCCCTTTGGGTCCCAGTAGAGATATTGCCTTTTCCAGAACTGCACCCCATGGCAGGTCAGCTATCCACTGGGGTCCCCATCCCAACTCAGTCCATCTAGGCTGTCATTTTCGGGGGATGCATCTGTCCTCACTGGACTGCGAACTCTGAGGACACAGCCTAGGACTGGCTTGGACCCTGCTAGTTACAAGCACTGTCAACACAAAGCTTAGCACCAACACTTGCGGATGAAACACAAGCTAAATGAAATCGGGTAGATGAACGGTGCCCTTGCCCAACAAGTTATAGGAACTTTATGCTCCCACAGGCCCACAGCGCATAGATCACCTTTTCAATGTAGTACATATTTTAAGTATTTACTACGGACTTCAGATCCAGCTCGAGTCCCCACTGGGCAGCTTCCTAACCTCATGCCATCTCTGCTGGGTCCTCTGAATTTGTGGTCCCGTCGGCCTGACTACTCCAGATTGACGCTGCCGGGTCAGGAGTACATCCCGAGACACTAGAACAGTCTAATGGACGGTGTATGAATGTCCACTCTGCTTTCTTAAGTCGCCCTGAGACCAGACTTCACTCACATTATCTCCCCACAACCTAGGCCTAATGGCCAGCGTCAAACCAAAGCACACTGATATTCTAGACGAATGATTTACAAATTCCCTCCACTTCTCATCCCAAGGCAGCAGGGAAATTGAGGCACAACATGGGATTTAGGGAGCTAAACCGACCAAGGATGGCTCCTCAAAATCCAGTTCGGTTACGCTTCCGTCCCGCCCCTAGTTTCTCGCAATCCGCCTTTACCCAGGTTATTGGTTTGCTTGGACGTCAGTCTCCATAAACTCTCTTCCTCTATTGGCTGGAATTCCAAACCCGCGCGGTGACACCCTGCCCCACCCCTTTCTCTCTCTCTGTCCGTACTACTGGGTTACCCGCATGCCCCTCTTCAAGGGCCCCTGCCTATTGGCTACAGGGCTTTGCCGGTTCGAGTTATGATTGGCCGTGGAAAGATGTCCATCCCCTGAGCAACCACCTGAGAGGGGCTGGAAACTGGAAAGGTTAGGGGACGTGGGGTCAGACTCACGCTGTGCTGGCGGGAGGCAGATATACGTCTTGAAGAACTCGCTTCGACGGGCAGCCTCCTTAATGCGGTTGGCAAGCGGCTTGCTGACCTGCCGGATGCCCAAGTACAGCAGCTTCGCCATAGGGAACGCGCCCACCACCATCTTGGCGGTAGCACGGGGCACGCGCAACCTTGCTGCCTGGGCGGGGCTCCTCCAACTTCCCCGCCCCTCCCCCCACCCTTCTGGACGTGCGTGCTTACGTATAGGCGTGCGCACGCTCAGGGGTGAGGCCGAGGTGCTCCCTGATGTCACTGCGTCTGCGCTGACGCGACGTTTGATGAATATGCAAATATGTACAGCGGAAGTGAGGCAGTCGGGGGCGCTGCCGTTAAACCGTTGCAAGCGGGAGCATGAATAGAATCCCAAGCCTGGGATGATGTCACCGCGCTCCTGCATGATGTCACGTACTGAGTTGACATCCTCGCCCAAAGGAAGCGCTCAATTAGTCCTAATTAGGTGTAATGAGTCCCAAATACACCTTTTCCTGCAGGTTAGAGCTCTCGCTGGGAGGAGGAGAGGAAATTGACAGTGTAATCATCCAGATTTAGAATTGCACTTCCGTATTTACTCAGTGTGCTATTGGATGAGGGGCTAGACTTCTCCCTACATCAGTATCATTGTTTACCAAATGGGGGTCAGTTTAATACTGGAGAAGCCAGCCTGTAATCCCAGCAGTCAGGGAAGGTGGAGGCAAGGGTCGCCAAGAAGTCGAAAATCAACCCATTTAGACTACATACACAGACCCCCGTCTTAAAAAAAAGAAAAATCACTTATTGGTTTTCATAAGGCTTATATGCTGTGACCTCAAAAGCAGTCAGCTAACCCAGCCCTTTCCCAGTTACCAGAGACCGCTGCCCTCTCAGAGAGGCAGGGTGGAAGGGTTCCCCGGTTCCCAGCTGCAGATGTTGAGAGCCCTGAGTGTTGGCTAATAAAACCCGTTCTCAAGCAGCCCACTTCCTCCTCTGGGGGGTAAGGATCCCCAGGGAGATGGCTCAGGAAGGAGTCTTAAGGACATGTCCCAGACTGTCCTACCCTACCCAGCAGGAAGGAAAATCATATAAACAAGTTCGAGAAAGGGTTGAGAGAAATCCTGGTTGGTTGAGAGCTAGTGGGTAGTGGAGAGACTGAAGGGGGGGCAGTGGAGGATGGAGGGATGGGGGGGAAGTTCAGGACACAGGGTCAAGGGGGCTTGGACATTCCTCCCTGAGTCCTAGCCTAAGAGCCCAGAGCACCGAGGGACCTGTCTCTTCATCTGTAAAGATGGTGCAGGGAAGCTGGGCCTAGTGCCGCATCCTGTAAACCCAGCACTCTGGAAAATTGAGGTAGGAAGATCTAAGTTCAAGTCCAGCTTGGGCAACTTATTGAGAGCCTGTCTCAAAAAAAATTAATAAAGAGAGCCAGAGATTTAGCTCAGTGGTTCTGGCCCCTGCCTGGCAAGCGCAAGGTCCCTGGTTTGGTTCCCAGTAACAACATACAATACTGGGTATGGTGACTCATGCCCACCAGCAATCTGTTCCACATACCACAGTGCCAGGCATGGTGGCTCATGCCTGTAATCCCAGCCCTCAGGAGGCAGAGGCAGGATTGCTGAGTTTGTGGCTTGTCTGGGATACATAGTGAGTTCAGGGCTAGCCCGAACTACAAAGCAAGACCCTCTCTAAAAAAAAATAAAAATAAAAACTAATAGAGAACTAAGGTTCTACAGTATGAAGATTCTGGTTCAGGACAAAAAAAGTAAATAAAAGATGATGCTAGAGTGTATGAACACATATATTCTTAACTCACTAAAATACCAAGAGCCTATAAAAACAAGGCTTCTCGGGGCCCCAAGGATAGACAGTGTGAGGGAGCCCAGGCCACTTAAGATCCATTATCTACTTGGGACCAGGCCTCTTCCCGTGGTACAGACCGGCCACCTAAGGCCAGCAGGTGGAAGGGATTTGCCAGGTCCTTCCTCTGATCCCTGGGTGAGCTATCATGGGGCCCAGGGACCTACTAGGACCGAGGTTCAGGCCCTAATGAGTTTAGGAACTTCCAAACCTGTACCTGACTCTTTTCTATATAATCCACTGCTGTTTCCAGAGTTCTTAATACTCAATAAATCTTTACTAAATTATCAGGAGTATTTGGTGAGAGGAGGATTGTTTAGCTGCTTTGAGGTGTTGAGAAGTGGCTGACACCCCAGATCCTAGGCTTCCCTGCTGCTCTACCCTCAACACCCAAACCCCACTCTCCACACCGCCTCACCCCTTTCTCCACAAAGTCATTTTTCTCATGAAGTGCATTTTCTCACCCCCCTCTTCCCACCACTTCCTTTCTCCAAGAAGCATTTCCAGGAAGCTGTTCTGGGAACTTCTAGGGCAGGGCAGGCAATCTTAGCATCTCAGGAGCCTGCACCCAGCCCTGCTCTGGGAGGGCTGACGCTTGCCAGGCCAGGTGCTTTCTCCTGCTCTCCAGCTCTGGTAACCCTTGAGACTGGGGATGGCCAGGGACACCATTGGCCAGCACAGCTGCCTTGGCCTCCCTGGGGCGTGGGAACAGATGCTGCAGTGGGAGAGGCAGCAAGCCCAGGATGGCCTAGCACTGACTCACTGGCCCTGAGACCTTGGGCTCCACGCAGTCCATCTGCTGTTGCCTTCTGCTGCAGCTATGATCACTCCCATAGGCCCTTTCTGCTCAGGTCCCCAAGTATCCTCTTCCCAGAATGGCCAAGGGGCTCAAGTTACACAATCCCACAGGTCTAGTCACTTCCATCAATGCATTCCTGTAGAATAAACTGCAGCGTTGACCAGTGTCCTGCCTGGTCTTCCAGTTCCGCCTGGCTCAGCGCCCACATGACCAACCTAAATTTGAACAATCACCACCTCACCAGGCCCCTGGCTTCTGCCTTTACCTCTGCTCCTGCTCAGCAGCCAGCAGGATCCCGTTAACACAGAAATTAGATCGCTTCAGCCCACCACTCATAGCTTCCCTGTGACTCCTGTTTCTTAGGGTAAAAGCCAAAGCCTTACCAAGACCAGCATTCTCATGAGACCTGCCTGTGGCCACTTACCCCTTCCTGTCCCGTCCCTTGTTCCCTCCCGACCTGTGCTCCAGCCACACTGCAGTACCTCTGGTCCTTTGAAATTTGCAGTTTCTACCCCAGGGCCTTTGCACTTGCTCTTCTGGCTCCCTGGAATGCTTTTCTCCCAGTAGCCGCAAGGATCCACACCTCACCCCTTGAGATCCTCATTCTAACCACTGAGATGAGCCTTCCTCATCTACATCAGACTCCCAGTCACTTCTGCCTCTTCAACCAGATGTTTTTCCCACTTCCATTTAGCAGTTCCAAATGTATTTATTTTTTATTGTTATTCTTGATTTTTGACACAGGGTCTTACTGTGTAGCCCAGGCTGGCCTGGAATTTGCAATTGTCCTGCCTCAGCTTTCCGAGTAGTTGGGACTACAGGTATATGCCACCAAGTCCAGCTAATATTCACTCTTTTACTTGTTTTCCCTGAACCCCATGAGAGTGGGGCCAGGGCAATCATGTTCATTGCTGTATCCTGAGCCGTCAGCACAGGCTGGGCATAAATCTCAAATGAATGAATGGATGAATGGTTCTTCCTCTTGACCTGAGCTGCCTCCAGGCCTCCCCTCCTCCAGGCAGTCTGCTCTAATGATTGGTTTTCACTTGGTTTCCAACACTCTGCCTCCTCTTCCTCAGTTCCTACCTGGAGAACACTATTGCTAGAGTCTCAGATCTGTCTGTCTGTCTCCCTCTCCCCCATGGGGCCAGGCACATCCCAAAGGCAGACACAGTTACCATACGCAGTGATTTTTCTCCTCCCACTTGCGCTGGAGTCATAGCTTCTACTGCCCTGTGGCAAATAATCCTTTCTTGTGTCTTTACTTTTTGGAAACCAAATATTTGACTCCATGGATTTGTCCTGTCCTCCGTGACCCCAGAAGAGTAGCAGGGCCTTGGGTCAATGAGCGCCATGTCGCCAGCACCCAGCCTAGGGCTGGGATGGTTAAACTGAACCATGCAGAGGAGGTGGGGCACAGGGTCACATCAGCCCTATGCTTGTCCTGTCATACTCTTAGGAATATCAACACAGCCTGTTCACCTACGGTTTGCATACAACAGACCTGGGCAAGAGACCACGGCAGAGATATGGGCCTCACTGTGCAGGCAGCAGCACATGGAGTGGCACCTGGTCACCCTGGGAGGGCGCAGCCGCCACCCAGCTGCCCACTGGGGCCTTGGCCACGCTGCTCCTCTTGGAAGTGAGCGGGGTCTCCAGGGTGAGGGATGCACTGGCCATCTCCTGGGGCTTGTCACTGGCCAGAAAGCGGAGCAGGTGGTGCAGGGCCTTGACCACATCGCTGCGGGCACCCTCGTTGACCAGGCAGTAGAGGATGGGGTCGGCGACGCAGTTGAGGCTGGTGAAGGCCAAGGAGCTGTGGTAGGCGGAGAAGACGCGCTCCTCGAAGCCGCAGTCCCAGGGGCGGCCCAGGTAGACGGCGCTGCGCGATAGCAGCAGTACATGGTAGGGCGCAAAGCAGACCAGCACGATGGCGATGAGCCCGAGCGCCAGCCGCTTGATCTTGGCCTTCTCCTGGCGCTCGGTGGACACACTGCTCCGCACGGCCCGCAGGATGCCTCGGTAGCACAGCAGCATGAGCGCCCAGGGGAAGAGGAAGCCCACAAAGACGCGGTAGAGGTTCATCCAGGCCACCCAGCCCTCCATGGGGAACTTCTCAAAGCAGAAGGTGTGGTTGTATCGGTCTCGAAAAAGCTCGTCATGGAATAGGGGCGCCGAGTTGGCACCCAGCTCAGTAGCCCAGACCACAGAGCTCACGGCCACAGCTGTCTTGATGCGCCGCAGGCGGGCGAAGCGAAGTGGGTGGGCCACAGCCAGGTAGCGGTCCACGGAGATGCAGCACAGGAAAGCGATGCTGATGTAGATGTTGGTGTAGAAGATGAAGCCGAAGAGCTTGCAGGAGCCCGGCCCATGGATCCAGTTGTCGTGGTGCAGGAAGTAGTCGACCCAGAGCGGCAGCGTGCAGATGTACAGCAGGTCAGCCACGCTCAGGTTCATCAGGTAGACACCCAGCTCGTTGTGCTGCCGCACCTGGCGGTAGGCGGCCCACAGAGCCAGACAGTTGGTGGGCAGCCCCACGCCGATGACGAAGATGTAGAGGGATGGCGGGAAGAGGTGGTCCACGCGCGAGTCCACGTGGCAGCCCTCCCATGAGCGGTTCCCCATTCTGGGCGCTGTGTCTTCCTGGGCTCTTCCCCTGTGTGGGGGCTGCCAGGCCATGGGGGGCAGGAGGCCATCAGGCCTCCTGAGCCCCCTCCTCAGAGGCTCAGGGGAACATGACAGCCCCAAGGAAGAGAAGAGACCAAGGTGACTCCTCGCACAGACTCGGCATAGAAAGGGGGACACGAGAGGAAAAGGGTGGGAGGGAGGGGGCTTGGAGCTGGTGGGATTCAACAGAACGTGAAGGAGCTATTTGTCAAACCAATCAAGATAGAAAGAAGATCATGTGTGGCTGGGTGTGGTGCTGCACGCCTGTAGCCCTGGCACTAGGGAGGCTGAGGCAGAAAGATCTCAAATTCAAACCCAGCTTGGACAACGTAGCCAGATCCTGTTTCAGAATTTAAAAAGACAAAAATTAAAAGGGCCAGGGATAAAATTCACTTGGGTTTAATCCCTAGCGCTTGGGTAGAAAAAAGTAGCCAATGTGGCAAGGATACACAAACAGAATGGAGGTACTGGGCAGGGGTGAGAGGGGGACACTTAAGAGAGGACCTAGGAAGTAAGTGCAGCCATGCTGGGTACATGGGTAGAATGTTCTAGAAGACACAGAAAAATACACAGGAAGGAGTTGAGACAGAGCATGGGAATGTTGGGAAGGCTGGCAGTACGGGCAGGAGTGGTGGATTGTCCTGGGTTCCGGCAGGAAATAGGGAAATGCGTAAGATTGCTGAGTAGGTCTCAGAAATGAGCTGTTCTGTCCGGTGGACAGAGGAAGGGCAGGGGATGGTGGGAGGGCTGCTGGGAGGCAGGAAGGAGGTGAGCAAGGGCCAGATTGCAGGAGGCTTACGGTTAGGGGTGGGAGGGGGTGCAGAAGGAGAGGGAAATGACTCTGGTCCGGTCCTGGTGGGGTCAGGATGATGCGGTCCTGGGTCACGACCCCAGACAAAGCTGACCTTGCAGTGCCTGCAGGGAGAGAGGACAGCAGTGAGAAGCCACCCACTATGCGCCTCTCTGCACCCTCCTGTCATTCCTGTGGACCCTGACGCTGCCTGCTTGAAAGCCAAGTCGCTTTATTTCCAAATACTGCTACAAGCCAGGTGTTGTGACACGTGCTTGTAATCCCAGAATTCAGGAGGCTGAGGCAGGAGGATTACCATGATTTCAAAACCAGCCTGGACTACATAAGGAGACCCTGTCTCAAAAAACCAAAACATTTGACAATAAACCAAGCCCATTCTACAATAAAGGTCTTAGAATTTTCTAAAAGGGACATTAAAACTGGCACAAGTTCTGGGCAGGAGGATTAGCTCAGTGGATCCAGCGCCTGCCTCGCAAACGCAAAGTCCTGAGTTCGATTCCCGGAAACCACATAAAATGCTGGGTGTGGAGACTCACGCCCACCACCAATCAATACCACATACCACAGTGCTGGACGTGGTGGTTCACGCCTATAATCCCAGCACTCAGGAGCAGAGACAGGAGGATTGCTGAGTTCAAGGCTTGCCTGGGCTACATAGTGAGCTCAGGGCCAGCCTCAACTACAAAGTGAGACCCTGTCTCAAAAAAAAAAACTGGCACAAGTTCCATATCTCCTGCTGGGTAACAGTGAGTAACTAACCCATTGATACACAGGTTGGGGAGGGGCACACAGAGGCTGAGTCAACCCCTTCAGGATCAGAGCAAGAAAGCAACAACGGAACCCACACTGCCTGCAGGATCAGCCGCCTGGCCCCAGCTAGAACCCCACATTCTTTTTGTACCTTTGTTTTGAGACAGGGTCTTGCTATACAGTCCAGTTCAGGCTTGGGGCTCACTCTGTACCCCAGGCCGGCCTCAAACTTATGATCTTTCTGCCTTAGCTTCTTGAGTGCTGAGATTACAGGCATGCACCACCATGCCTCTCTTTTTTTTTTTTTGAGACAGGGTCACACTATGTTGGGTCAGGCTGGCCTTGAACTCACTATGGAGCCCAGGCTGGCCTCCAGTTTATGGGATCTTCCTGCCTCAGCCTCCCATGTGTACTGGACTTTGAGGCATGTGCCACGAAGCCTGGGCTCCAGTTTATAGGATCTTCCTGCCTCAGCCTCCCACGTGTACTGGACTTTGAGGCATGTGCCACGAAGCCTGACTTTTTCTAAGTTTATTTTCAGTGGATACATATTAAGTATACGTACTTATGGGGTACAGCATAAAACATCTTATTCTTTTTTTTTTTTTTTTTTTTTTGCTTTTTTTGAGACAGGGTCTCGCTTTGTAGTTCAGGCTGGCCCTGAGCTCACTATGGTGCCCAGGCAAGCCGCTGCGAACTCAGCAATCCTCCTGTCTCTGCCTCCCGAGTGCTGGGATCACAGATGTGAGCTACCACGTCCAGCATTGTAGTATGCGGCGTTGATTGTTGGTGGGCGTGTCTCCACGCCCAGCATTATATGTGGACACCGGGGATCGAACTCAGGACCTTGCACTTGCGAGGCAGGCGCCGGAACCACTGAGCTAACCCTCCGGCCCCAAACATCTTATTCTTTTGTTTTGTTTTGTTTGCAGTACTAGGGATCGAATTCAGGACCCTGTTCAGTTCCAAGAATTTCCCGTGGAAAGTAGCTTTGCTTCCTATTAGACACACTGAGGCACACAACCATTCTGAGACCTTCCAGGCTCCTGATATCCAAACTCCTGATGACAAGACAGGGAATCTGTTCTCAGTCCTTTTTCCAGAATGTGCTTCAGTTTGCAGAATAACTGGACAGAAAAGGACCTTGGAACTGTGTGTGGTGGTGCACACCCCTAATCCAGCACTCTGGGAGGCTGAGACAGGAAGCTTGCAACTTGAGCCAGCCTGGGCAACTTAGCGAGACCCTGCCTCAAAAAAAAAAAAAAAAAAAAAAAACAGAGGACTAGAGATTTAGCTCAGTGGTTCAGGCACCTGCCTCACAAGCACAAGGCCTTGAGTTCAATCCTGGTAACCACACACAATGCTGGGCGTGGTGACTCATGCCCACCAGCAATCAATACCACATACCACACACCACAGTGCTGGGCGTGGTGGCTCATGCCTGTAATCCCAGCACTTGGGAGGCAGAGACAGGAGGATTGCTGAGTTCAAGGCTTGCCTGGGCTACATAGTGAGCTCAGGGCCAGCCTCAACTACAAAGCAAGACCCTGTCTTTAAAAAAAAAAAAAAGAAAGAAAGAAAGAAAGAAAAAGAAAAAACCCTCCTGCAGGAGGAACAAAAAAAAAAAGAAGGAAAAAAAGAAAAGGATGAGGAGGCCAGGGATTTAGCTCAATGGCTCCGCACCTGCCTGGGTACCAAAGTTAAAAAAAAAAAAAAAAAGGACTGGGGATCCAGTTCAATGCCAAGGCCCAAGATCCAATCCTCAGTACCAAAAAATTTAAAAAGAAAGGGGTCAGAGGTTTAGCTCAGTGGTTCCGGTGCCTGCCTCGCAAGCACAAGGTCCTGAGTTCCATCCAGGTAACCACATACAATGCTGGGGGTGACTCACGCCCACCAGCAATCAATACCACATACCACAATGCTGGGCATGGTGGCTCACGCCTGTAATCCCAGCAGTCAGGAGGCAGAGACAGGAGGATTGCTGAGTTCGAGGCTTGTCTGGGCTACATAGTGAGCTCAGGGCCAGCCTCAACTACAAAGTGAGACCCTGTCTCAAAAAAAATAAAAATAAAAATAAAAAAGAAAGATCTTGGAATGACAATGGGGACCCAGAACCAATTATAGCTGCAAGGCCCAAGGGAATGAAGAGAAGAGAAACTGTTGGGCTCCATCTAGTCAAGGTCAAGGTCAGAGCCAGGAAAGGACTAAACTCAGGCCCAGCCCCTCCCTGCTTCTCCTGAGTGAGAATCTCAGTCCCACACTTCTTGGTTCTGGGAAGACCTCTGAGCCCCGTGCAAGAGGTAGTCACAGACCATCATCAGCCCCAGAGACTACGACGTCAGAGGCCCAGGCCCAGGCCCAGGCCCCGTGGGAGCCCTTCCATCTGGTGTGTGGGACGCACATGTTTAGTTGTTTCATTTTTTGTTTTCTTTTCAGTATGAAAACTTTGAGAAAAAAGTCTTAACTGGAACCCCAGCCTAAGACAGCTGAGGAAGAAACTGCTTTGTGCTCTGGATGGAAGGAATCAGAGGCAGGGAGGCCTCAGCGGGATCCCAGGATGCACCTGGAAAACCACTGGCTGTATCTGTTGGACAGATGAAGAAATGGAGCCCCAGGAAGACCCTGAAGTCACACAGCGGGTGGGGGAAACCTGCACAGTTATCTGGAATCCTTAGATCCCTCAGAAACCTCCGCTGGCTCTGGGGCCACCAGTGTGCTGGTTTGGACTTGTTTTGGTTTGGTTTGGTTATTTTGCAGGGCTGGAGATGGAGCCCTGGGCCTTGCGTGCTGCGGCAGGTGCTGTTTGCTGGTCCTAGGCTCTGCCTCCCTCCTACTCACTTCCTGAAGGGTAGCAGCAAAGAAAGCTCTTCCTAACTCAGAAATCGGCTCCTGTTACTTCTCTGCTTGAAGCTCTCCAGTGGCTGCCAAGTGGACCACAGTGAAATCCAAACTACTAGCTGGGCCTGACGGTTCCGGTGTGTAACCCCAGCTACTCAGGAGGCTGAGGCAGGAAGATAGCGTGTTCAGAGCCAGCCCACAACAACACAGCAAAGTCCTGCGTCAGAGTAAAAAGGGCCAAGGATGTACTCAGTGTGAAGGTCCTGGGTTTAATCCCCAGTGCCAAAAAAAAAGAAAAGAAAAGAAAAGAAAAAAATGGAAGGAAGAGGGGGGAGAGAGGGGATGGGAATGGATTGATGGAGCCCCCACTCTTGGCCCTGGGAGACAAGACCCTCTAAAACAGCCTGGGCAGCCCAGCATCCCTCTTCTCCTCCATCCCCACCCCCAGCAGGGTCCACAACAGTGACTCCTCCCAGGCTGAAAACCTCTGCTTACTCCCCCCACTGCCTGGCCCATACCTGTTTTGTTTCGTTTTGTTTTGCTTTGTTCTGATTTGATTTGAGACAGGGTCTCGCCATGCGGTTCAGGCTGGCCTTAAACTCACTATGTTGCCCAGGCTAGCCTTAGACTTATGATCCTCCTGCCTCAGCCTGCTGATTGCTAAGATTATAGGCATGCACCAGCTCTTCCCTCACCTCTTCAACCTGCCCAAGGAGTCTTTCACCACCAGGTCACCAGCATCCCACACCCTGCCCAGCACCTTACAGCTTATTTGTGTCTGTCTGTCTGTCTGTCTGAATGAATGAATAAATGAATGGACATTCCAGCAGGGTTAGGACCTGTGTGTTAACTGACTGGCCCATCTCCAGCCCATGAGACAGAACAGATCAAGCACACAGTAGGCACTTGATAAGTGAATATGCACAGAAGCTTTGAGAAGGAACCCAGGTCCTCTCACTCCATCCTGCTGGCTGGCTCCCCTCCCTTCCCTGCATGGCTGCATCCCAGGCTCAGAAAAGTCCCTACGGGGTCCCTGGGGAGGAGGAGGGCAGGGGGGAATGGAAAGGGCAGGATCTATCAGCTCCCTAATTGACTTGGAAAGGTCAGGGCTGAGCCCTCTCTGTCAGTGCAGCGCCCCCTGGGGCCTTTAGCCAGCTGTTTCCCTGCGCCAACCTGGAGGCTTAGGTCTCATCTTACCCCTGTTCTTTCTCCTTCTGTCCCTCTTCCTCCTTTCTCTCACCCTCCATCTCTCCCTCCTCCTGTGACACTAACAGGATCACTTTTCTATCAGGAGCCTCAGTTTCTTTTTCTACAAAAGGAAGCACAGGGCCGGAGGGTTAGCTCAGTGGTTCCGGCGCCTGCCTCGCAAGCGCAAGGTCCTGAGTTCGATCCCCGGTAACCACATATAATGCTGGGCATGGAGACTCATGCCCACCAATGATCAACACCGCATACCACAATGCCGGGCGTGGTGGCTCACGCCTGTAATCCCAGCACTCGGGAGGCAGAGACAGGAGGATTGCTGAGTTCGCGGAGGCTTGCCTGGGCACCATAGTGAGCTCAGGGCCAGCCTGAACTACAAAGCGAGACCCTGTCTCAAAAAGCAAAAAAAAAAAAAAAAA
>PVIC010022657.1:6488-27587 GCA_004025085.1 Thryonomys swinderianus
TTATTGGTACAATTTATATACATCTCAAAATCACATATAACATTGGGAAATTTGTACCAGTATATGCCACAAGTTAATTCTCATTTTTACCCATATCCCTACCCACTCCCCCTCCTCCCCCCTTTATACATGCTCTTTTATTTTCTTTCTGTATCATATTTATTCCTTCCCCTCATCACATTCCCACACCAAGTTTCCTCTAGAAATATTCCACTCTATAAAAGCTGTCCTACTTTCTAGAACTCATTTGCATCTATAGGTGTTCATGCCAAAGAGAAGATCCGGGAATTGTCTATCTGTGATCTATTGATTTCACTTATTAGTATATCCTCCAGGTGTCTCCATTTGCACCTAAATGGATCGATCTTGTCTTATCCACTCTCCAGTTGATGTTTTTTTTTGAGACAGGGTCTCACTTTGTAGTTCAGGCTGGCCCTGAGCTCACTATGTAGCCCAGGCAAGCCTTGAACTCGGCAATCCTCCTGCCTCTGCCTCTGCCTCCCGAGGGTTGGGATGACAGGCGTGAGCCACCACGCCCCGCACTGTGGTATGTGGTATTGATGGCTGGTGGGCGTGAGTCTCCACGTCCAGCATTGTATGTGGTTACCAGGGATCGAACTCAGGACCTTGCACTTGCGAGGCAGGTGCCGGAACCACTGAGCTAACCCTCCGGCCCTCAAAACCTTGTATTTTAAAGTGGTTTTTAAAAATCAGACTTAAGGGCTGGAGATTTAGCTCCGTGGTTCTGGCGCCTGTCTCACAAGTGCAAGGTCCTGAGTTTGATCCCTGTACCACATACAATGTTGGGTGTGGTGACTCACGCCCACCAGCCATCAATACCACATACCACAGTGCCGGGCGTGGTGGCTCATGCCTGTCATCCCAGCACTTGGGAGGCAGAGACAGGAGGATTGCTGAGTTCGCGGCGGCTTGCCTGGGCTCCATAGTGAGCTCAGGACCAGCCTGAACTACAAAGTGAGACCCTGTTTCAAAAAAAAAAAAAAAAATCAGACTTAAAAGATAATAGATGGAAAATAAATGATCGCAACAACTTCCCCCCAATTCTCAGGTGAGTATTACTGTAAATCAGCAGATTCCAGAGGCTGATGGAATGTGACCCTGGAACTTCCAGAACATAGAGGACCAGTTAAAACTGTCCTTATCATGACACTTGGGGAACCAAAATAAACCCCCTTCTGTGCCTCTCTTTTCAGGAAACAAAACAAAAAAAAAAAAAAAAGGAAGAGCTTCAGAGAGTGTGCAGTACAAATACTCCTGTCACATGAAAAAAATGCATCTAGAGGAAGAGATCCCCCAAACGGAAGAACCCTTTCAGTGCACAGGGCATCAGATGACACAAATACAACTGTGATGACTTCGGGGGCTGAGGCCTGGGGAAGACGCACTACATTAAATTGATCCCTTTTCTGGTCAGGGTAGAGAGACAGATTCTCTGTGGACACCTGAAATCGAGTGGTTTTTCTTTACCGTCAGGTAAAAAAACTGAATACATACATCTACTACACAGACACTTCCTATTATTAGACCCCTTTTGTCTTTATTGATCTGTCTTCTTGTACTATTATCAACACGTCTAAATTTCCTAAAATTCAGCTTTATGCATTTGGTGCATCAAGATTGGGGGTGGAACTCTAAAAGTGCTTCCATCAATCTCTTCCTCTCTTCGAAGCACACACTGTTCCTTCCATCAAGGGACAAAGTTTCTTCATTTCATTGAATCTAGGTTGGGCTTTATGACTTTCTTGACCTGTAGAGCGTGGTGGAACCAGTATCTAAAGCTTGGTATCTAAAGCTACCAAGGTGTGGTCCAAAGAACTCTTTTAAACTGACCTTTTTCAAATGTCTCCTCCTGGGACCCAGCAGCCCTGCCACGGGAAGCCCACAGAAATATTCTGGTCCACAGCCCCAGCTGAGCTCTCAGCTAAACGCCATGTGAGTGAGCCATCCCGAGCAGTCAACACCAACTGACCCCTGAGAGGAACGCAGCTCCGATCAACATCACACAGAGCAGAATTGCTTTCCTGAGTCCAGTCAACTGATGAGATTATAAACAATAATGAAATATGGTAAATTTTATGGCAATCAGAATATTAACAGGTTCCTCCTTTTACTCATTGAACATACTCTGCTTTGAATTTATCTAGGGTTCACATTTTTTAAGGGATTATCTGATTGATACCTAATGGAGGAATCATGGTAGTATGACAGAAATTTAAAAAAAAATGTAAACTATACCAAAATGATTTAGTAAGCTCAAATTTATTTTACCAGCCTCATTTCCCACAGTATTTCCATACCCTTTCTACTCTAGACACATACTAGACTACACCACTAGTTTTCGATCTTGACTGTGAACAGAATTGTCCTAGGGTTTTGAAAACAACAACAACAACAACAACAACAACAACAACAACAACAACAACAACAACTCAGGTGTCTGGACTTAATCTTGCCCCCTCACTGAGTTGATCTCTAATGCACCAATGGTTTTTCTTTGCTTTAAAGCTCTTCAGTAACTTAGGTCTGAGCACCATTAGATTATACATTGATATAAACACACACGCACGTGCGTGCACACACACAGACACACACACACACTGTTCTCTTAACCTGGGAAAGTCTTATCCCTCTTCTCCACGTATGAAAATTCTACTTATCCTACAAGCCTCGTTTGAATGCTATCACCTCTCTGAACTCATTACTATCTGAAATTCACGCCTTTTAACAGTTTGTAATATGGCTTATTCTTGAGAGCAAGACATTACCTTTACTCATGATAGTCTGTGCCAAGAACAAATTTATAGCTAAAGAATAAAATTTTAACAAGTAATGATTTTAAGGCAATGGTTCTTAGAAGGAGTCCTCAAATAGAAGATGGCATTTGTACCGAGAGTTTCCATCCAATTTTGGGCTACAGTCTTTAGTTACATAATCTATTTCTGCTTAATTAATATTCTGGCTGGAAGAACAGTTCTCTCCTCTGACACACTGTAAGCACAAGAGCAGGTGCCAACTGCCCATAAGTTCCACTTGAGTGAGTTAGTCACACACAGATTCTGTGAAGACACATTTACTTTCTTAACTCAATTCAAATTACTCTCTCATAATCTAGCATTATACAACATAAGAAGTTTAATCTGAGTACAGCATTATTTTAAACTTTTCAAGCAACTGACTGGTTACTCATCTCAAAATAATTCTTACTAGAGCTATCTTTAATTTTTAGTACTTTAGTGTGCAATACCAATATCATCATAAAAAAGATGTTTGCAAAAATGAAAACAACACTGGTGTTTTAGATGTTCTTTTCTATTTAAAATTTAGTTACCACTCAAAAATAGAATGAATTTTTGTCAAATTTTTGTTAAAATATTGTCAGATATTTAAAAAAATACCTATGAAAAATGACCACTTGTTTTATCAATGACATATTACAGTAATAAATTTCCTAATACTACACCCTCTCCAACTTCTTGAAATAATCATTTCTAATTCACTGCATATTAAATTTTTTTTTTTTTTTTGCTTTTTGAGACAGGGTCTCGCTTTGTAGTTCAGGCTGGCCCTGAGCTCACTATGGTGCCTAGGCAAGCCGCCGCGAACTCAGCAATCCTCCTGTCTCTACCTCCCGAGTGCTGGGATGACAGGCGTGAGCCACCATGCCCGGCATTGTGGTATGCAGTGTTGATTGTTGGTGGGCGTGTCTCCACGCCCAGCATTATATGTGGTTACCGGGGATCGAACTCAGGACCTTGCGCTTGCGAGACAGGTGCTGGAACCACTGAGCTAACCCTCCGGTCCTGCATATTAATTTTTAACGCACTTGAGAATTCTATTCGCTAGTATATTTAGAATATTAACTTTACTCATTTATTATCTTATTTTCAAAGGTGACTAACCCATAGTTTTGTTTTCTGTTAATTTTTCATGTTTCAATATCAGATATGCAAGCTTTCCATATATTCTTGAATTGTATAACAACATAAAAATAATTAGTCCCTTGAGGGTAAAATTCTGCACTTTCATTAGTAGTATATCATTACCAAACTTTTAAGTTTCTTCTTCATAATTAGTCTGTTCAGGTTTCAATAACTTTAAATCAGTTTTGATTAATGTAAAATATTTCCTATGGAAACTCCACCTAAAAAAATGCATTGGTTTAAATATGAATGCAGTATATTGTAGTTATTTTATTGGTTTCTATGGTTATGACTTTCTTTTAATATATTTTTTCTTTTTATATCTGACAAGCTTATCAGAAGTTTAGCTGTATTGTTTATTTTTAAAAACTCACACAGGGTTTTATTTCCACTTTGGGAAGATTATTGTTTTATTTTATAATTTTTGATTTCTATTTTTATCTTCTTAAATTTCCCCCTGAGTTTGTTTTTCTTGTAGTTGAAGCTTTGTTTTCAATTTTGTTTAATAATGTTTAGATGGTTATTTTAAACTAATCTTTTTGTAGTTTTGTTCAGCTTTAAGTAATATGTAACCTATGTTTTAACTTTTGGCTCAAGAGTATACTACTCAAATTGATTACAGTTTAAAAACTCTAAGTTCTTGAGGACAAATTTTCCTAATGGTAAAACATAAATGCCTTTTTTAAAAGGAATTACAATCTTGTGCCTATACAAACTCCTGATGGAACATGGCCTAAGGCACTTTAAGTTACCCACAAGCAGAAATTTATTAATCTTTGAGAGTTTTATAAAGAGTGAAGAATACTGATAAAAATATTGTCAGGTTTTAGTGTATGGAGAAAGGACAATTAACAACAGAATGAATTTTTATTAAAGCTGCTCTATGTTGAATAATTCTGTCCTTAAAAACAAAGAACAATGGCAAATCTAAATTTCAAAATGTGTTGTAGGAAACAATGAGTGTAATATTTAAAGATCAACATGTAGAAATCTGTGACAAAGGTAGCTACCAATGGTAACAATGCAGTTGTCTAGTAAGCAAAGATAACAATAGGAGCTATGGACAGAGTTTGGTGATCAGAGCCAGCTGGAACCAAAGCAAATACAATGTTTATTACATCCATTACATGTATTAACAGCCTCTAGAGGTGCTGAACAGATTTGGCAACAGCAGGGGTAGCGGAAAGGGGGGAGGAGTTCAAGGATATTTACACAAGTAAATGTATCTGTTTAAACTGCTTTGATCTCTATTCACAATTTTTTGAAGCAGTTCAATAACAATATAAGATAAAGTAGAGCCAAGGCCAACGCTAACTCATCATACATGTCAGGGTAAACTGTGCTCACTTCACAACCTACTTCACAGTCTTTTATCCACATAGCCTTTCAACAAGATCCTGAAAAGCCTGTTGTGACCCAGCAGAGAAGCGGGGTGTGGACAGTGCACTCGCTCACTCGTCTCTTCCTTTTGCCTCTCCAGATGCTGTCTGCCCTGGAGGTAGACCTCTATCTACCATATGCCTCCAGTCTCTTATTGAGTGTGGCCAATGGGAAGCTTTGGCAGGGGTTCAGAGACAGGAGAGAGGTGAAGTCCTTAACTCCTTGGTGTCCTCCAGCAGGCCGTGCGGTCACCACAGTCCCGGCCACCTTGGGCAGCTTACTCCGGACTGTTTCCCTCTGGACTCCTCTCCTTTGTCCCCTTGATGCTGAGGACGTTAACAGCCTGGCGGCCTCTAAGACTCAAAGTACGGCAGCATCCTGAGTGCCCTAACCCACCTTTTCAGTCCTGTCTTAAACCCTGAATTACCTTAGTACATGGAGTGAGTCACACAGCACTTCCTGTTGGGGCACCCACACCCTTATGTTCTAGATGAAGAGACTAGCACAGGGTGGGCCTTCTCTAAGCCTCCTTTCACTCTTGGGCCACAAGAGGACATCTGGATTGTGTGACCTGCAAGATGCTCCATAACCTTTCTAAGAGTCTCTCAATGATACAGCAACAGTAGTGGAAGACTTACAAATGTCCACCTCTGCAGACTCAAGAATTCCAGGCATCACCATCCTTCCCACCCTTTCTTTGCTTTGTAACTCCCATGCACTGAACCAGTGGGGTGCTATCCTCCTTTTGGGGCACTTCATGTTGTCTCAAATGCAAACAGGTGTAGATAAGCATTCATGAAAATATGGATGTGACCCTGAGGACATGTCACCTTTCTCCTCCATGAATCATTGCTTTCTCCAAGGCTACATCCTCAGGGAATCACTTCTATTATATAAAGCAGAATCCCTAGCCGCGGATCATATGCAGCTGCTCCTAAATCCACGGTGCACCCATGCCAGCTGCAGTGGTGTGCCACTGAAATCCAAGCGACTTGGCTGGCCAAGGGAGGAGGATTGTGAATTGGAGGCCTGGGCACCACGGTGCGTCTCCACCTCAAAAACAACAACACCAGCACCAGAACTCTGCAGAGACCTGACTATAACCTCTACTCTCTCACGGATGCCCCCTCCACCTCAAAGGCATTCATTGTCTTTCCCCTGAAACTTCGTTCTCCTGTTGTATTCACCCTCTGTAAGCAAAATTGCTACAAAGGTTCCCCAGCCCTCTTGCTGAGCAGTGAGGTCACTAGACCTGACAGTTACATTGTGAACCCTTCCTCTTCCTGATGAACGCCGCAGCTTCTTCTGGGGGTTTTCCCGATCGGTCTGCTTCCTCCCAGTCTGACTTTCCAAGTGCACTGTCCCCCTCAGAATCCTGCATCTAGAGTCAGAATTTCAGGGTCAACATTGAGTCCAGCTTACCCACAATGCCCTCATGATCTGGCTTCCGTGTCCTCTGACTTCATTACATACTCCCCATTTACAAAAAGTTTGTCCTTACCTGCTTAAGAGGCTTTGAGATTTTTTTTGCCTGGGGCCTTTTTATGTGCTGAGGACTTTCACTAGGTCCTGCTGAGAGCCATTCTTGATTCTTGTGAACCTTGCTCTGCCTAGCCCTTCCAAACTTATTGCACTGTATCTCTTTCATTCTGTCTTACAGCACACTGTAAGCTATCCTTTCAAGGGTAGAATCCACTTCCAGGTGGACTTCTCAACATCAGCACCTTGAACAGCACTGTATAGAGCAGGCATAAAATGAACGCACCACCCAATGGAGGTATGGAGGCAAGAGTAGCCAGAGGACTGAAGAATGAGAGGTTCCAGGGATAGGAAGGAGACAACAAGGTTCCTGTAACCTAGGAAACAGACCATGCTTGGGTCCTAGGCCCACCCCAGACATTCTGAGAATCCACCATCACTATCTTTAGTCAATGTATATGACTTCTCTGCTTTTTTTGAGACAGGGTCTCACTTTGTAGTTCAGGCTGGCCTTGAGCTCACTGCGTGGCCCAGGCAAGCCTCGAACTCTTGGCAATCCTCCTGCCTCGGCCTCCTGAGTGCTGGGATTCCAGGCATGAGCCACCACGCCCAGAATTGTGATGTGTGGTACTGACTGCTGTGATTACAGGTGTGAGTCATCATGCCCAGCACTGTGGTATGTGGTACTGAACTGAGGGGATGAAACTGGCAGGGGGTGGGCACCTTGTACTTGTGAGGCAGACGCTAGAACCACTGAGCTAAATCCTGGGCCCAATGTATGACTTCTTGATAAAATTCCAGAGCACTTTTTTTTTTTTTTTTTGAGACAGGGTCTCACTTTGTAGTTCAGGCTGGCCCTGAGCTCACTATGGTGCCCAGGCAAGCCGCCATGAACTCAGCAATCCTCGTCTCTGCCTCCCGAGTGCCACCATGTCCAGCACTGTGGTATGCGGTGTTGATTGTTGGTGGGCGTGTCTCCACGCCCAGCATTACATGTAGTTACTGGGGATCGAACTCAGGACCTTGCACTTGCGAGGCAGGTGCCGGAACCACTGCGCTAACCCTCCGGCCCTAGAGCACTTAATTTTTATAAAATGAAGATTTAAAATATCTGAAGGACCTATGTTTTCCCTCAGGTTGCACAGTTCAGATTTCATTTTTAACTCTGTGATACTTAAAATAGTCACTCTAAATGTCTATTGTATTTCAACTAACAAACTCATTCTTTTTAGTAGAACTACAGTATAGCATAGTTTTGATTTTGACATTAAACAATCACCCACTTGATTTTTTTCTGCTTTCATCATAGGAACCAAGTAAATATTTGTAGACATTCCTTCAACCTTTATAGATAAGCAGAAAAGAAAATCATTCTGAAAACACAGGATATGGCAGACTGCATAGCTCACTGTTTCCTCTTAAAAAGTTATTTTAACTCTTAAGGGAATCTCTATGCTTTAGGAGGCTACATAATTACTCAGATTTGTGAGAGAATTTAAAAATGGATTTTTTTGTTATGGAAATAGTCAAATGTTCTTTAAAATCTGTGCCTTCGTTCTCCTTGGTCACTCTGGTCCTTTTTACACAGGCTACAAGCTAACCTGTGACATGAGTCTAGCAGATAGTTTAGCGCAAGTGAAAAGGGAAATGGAAGCGTAGTTTTGAAATTTAAGGTAAGGTACACACATTCTTGAACACACTGAAGTTTTGTGGGCACTGCCTTCCTTCATTGGAAGGATCTGAAGACCCTCAGCTAAAAGGACAGACCAAGGTCTGGTTCGTTTTGCAGCATGTAGTCTCCCTGTGTTTCCCATGAGTGCCTCCAACTAAGAAGGTCCAGAGATGTGTACAGGGAAAGAAAACCAGCCATACAATTTCCAACTAACCTGGGATGCCAGAATCAAATTTAAAGTAGAGAGGATTCTGGTGTTCCCACTATGGATTATTACAGGCACTTACATTAAAGGCAAGACAGGCTGGAGATTTAGCTCAGTGGTTCCAGCACCTGCCTAGCAAGTAAAAGGTGCCTGATTCGATCCTATAACCACATACAGCAATAATGGGCATGGTGACTCATGCCCACCAGCAATCAGTTGCGCATACCACAGTGCTGGGCACGGTAGCTCATGCCTGTAATCCCAGTACTCAGGAGGCAGAGGCAGAAGGATTGCTGAGTTCAAGGATTGCCTGGGCTACATAGTTCAGGGCCAGCCTGAACTACGAGGTGAGACCCTGTCTCAAAAAAACAAACAAATATATACAAAAGGCAAGAATTAAAGAAAATATGCTTGTGAAGATTAGGATGTTTCTTGATTTTCATTTAGCCACGATTAAAATTGCAAACAAAGAAGAGGAAAGACATAACAGAAGGACCGAGAATGCAGCTTTAGGAATTTGGGTTAGACCAAAGGAAGTATTTCCTGACAAAAAAAAAAACTTAAAAATCAGAACGGGTTACTGTGGGATTTTGTGGTCTTTTTTCCAAACACTTTTTATTTATTTCTTACTTATTTATTTTTGTGATATCAGGGATATGACTTTTATTTTTAATGTTATCTGAGGATGAGGTTGGCTAGAAAAAGAAAATGTCTGTAAACCACAGAAGATGTAAAGTACTGTGCTGTACTGTCCTCCTGTTTATTACATTTTACATAATCTTCAGCATGAGGTGAGTAACTCTTCTACAGATAAGAGGTCACTCACAGAAGTTAAGGACCAATCAACTAGTGATCTGCAGATGCAGGAATTGAAACACGATTTCTAGAGCTCAGGGTTATTTATTCTCTTTCTTTTGGAGCCTACATACCTCAGATTTTTTTTTTCTTTCCATCTCTATGGTCTTTAGCCTAATTCCAATAAAAATGTTTGCTATTTCCCAATCAGCCAACATTTCTACAACAGTGTAGGTTTACCAAAACATCAAGAACTAAAGAAAATGTTCTTCCAGGAGAACAGAATGCCAAAGCATTTCACCAAGATGGCCACTGATTGGGGGATCAGGGCAGTAGATGTGCAAATAGCAAAGTCTCAGAAGGTGGTCTGAGAAGGTTTACCTACCCACAATGCTCTGCACAGGCCCAGAAACACGGCACTGTGTGCACAGGCATGTTGCTGTCGGCTCTCCAGGATATCCCTTCCCCAGAGACCCCAGCATTTCCCCCGACTTTAGTATTCTTCTATCTCAGCAAACGAAATCGTCCTTTAACCAGTTCCCCAAGTCAGGCTTCCTCAAACTAACACCTCACTCCCATACACGAACTCAGTATATAAAATAAGAACACAAATGCAGCAAGGATGGCAGCCAGGACACTAGAAGGAAAATGCAGTTTGGGGGCCTGCATACCATTATCCACCATTTTATGAGTTTCAAGCAAAAAAGGAAAAAAGTGGCATCAGTAGGCATAAAAATTTTTGAACTCAGTACCAGTGCATGGGTACCATGATGTCAACTTGGATTTAGTTATCTGACTTCACATCTGATGTATTTCAGATTTAAATTCATTTCATATATTTTCTATGAGCAAAGGTGAGAAAAGGATCGTTGAGAAGAAATATAATTCTACTAATTAAATAAGTACAGAATACATAAATTCTTTTGCTCTTCGTAGCTACAATGTTTCTCTTAAACTGTCTCAGTTTCTAGGAAGAACCACACTAATACCACGGACTTCACAGAGTATTTCTAGGTACATCCGCTATCAGGACAGGGACATGTGTGAACATAAAAACCAGGGGGAGGTTTCTCACCTAAACTCAGGGCCTCACACTGCATGTATGTTCAGGACTGGGTAGCTGCTGCTTGCAAACACAGCCTGAAAAGAAAAGTAACCTCTGCATTTGGGTAAAAGCTGGTCTCTACCTCAGAGCTAATTCAAAGAAACTCTGCCTTCCATTTATAAACATTTCTCAGAATGCTGCTGCTTTCTAGAAACGTGTTGCCACATTTCCCTTGGAAGAGTTCCTTTAGTCATTTTCCCAAGTGTACTGAGCTAATAATCACCCAGGACAAGGAATTTAAACACGAGGGACCCAGTACTGGGACTGGGACCTGAGGTGCGACACACACTCTCCCTCGTGGATGACAGATCTGTGAGACTGCAGAAATGATGACTCCATTTACTCACTGAACATCTGCAGGGCTACGCCGTGGCTGCCGTTTAGCGCTAGAAAATACGAGGGTGTGGTTCTGCCCTTCCAGGGCTTCAGAGTCTGACCAGCTCCAAAGATGTGGTGGGGAAGACGGGGAGGAGGAATCCTATTATGAATTTTAAGACAAATATGCAGAATTTGTGAGGTTCATCTGAATTCAAAAGAAATAAATGCAAAGTGATTCCTTCAATATTTTGCATTAATTAGGTTACTTCCAATCCAAGAGGAGTTTCGGAGATGTCGCAGGGTCCCGGCTGGTTGTGCATAGGCCTGTTTCCCGAGAGGAGTTCCAGTCACGTTTAGAGATGTTCTACGAAACATGACTCTAAACTGAGAGAATTCAGAGCTGTGCTTTTATCATCTTTAAGTTCAATAAACACTGGCATATTAAAAGCTCTGAGAAGTTTTGCAGTAAAGAGAAACCTACTTAAACATTTACTGAACCGAATGATTTTTCTCCCTCTTTTTTTTTTTTGCTTTTGAGACAGGTTCTCGCTTTGTAGTTCAAGCTGGCCCTGAGCTCACTATGGTGCCAAGCAAGCCGCCTCGAACTCGGCAGTCCTCCTGCCTCTGCCTCCTGAGTGCTGGGATTACAGGCGTGAGCCACCACGTCTGGCATTGTGGTATGCGGTGTTGATTGTTGGTGGGCGTGTCTCCATGCCCAGCATTCTATGTGGTTACCGGGGATTGAACTCGGGTCCTTGCGCTTGCGAGGCAGGCGCCGGAACCACTGAACTAACCCTCCAGCCCTCTCCCTCTTTAACATCTATTACCACTTTTCCAAATTTGTATTCCTGGAAAAATACTTTGCAAAGCTCTATTTAATGACGACGTGTAGTGGTCGGAACAAGTAACTCGCAAAAAGTTTTGGAAAATATCTGGGTATGCAATTCGATGTTCTTAAGTAACATAGACCTGAAAAAGTCTGAAAAGACTGGAAAAGAGTAAGTATGTCTTGCTTTAAAAACAAGGTCTAAAGGTGGGGATGTAGCTCAGGGGTAGAGCACTTGTCTAGCAATGAGACTCAACATCAGTGAAAAATATCAAATAATATATAAAAGAAAATCTGACGCATTAAAAAAGTCAAAGCACAAAATGCAAGTGAAAATTATACTGCACCCCTCAGAGCTTCAGTAAAACCATCAAGGCATCAATCACCACTATAGAATATTACACATGTAGATGGTGGGGACATGTGCCTTACTTATTTTCAATTACTTCTTCATGGTAAAAGCAGAATGCAGAAAAAAATCTAATTGCTTAAATTTGCTAACTGTGGGCCGGAGATTTAGCTCAGTGGTTCCAGCGCCTGCCTTGCAAGCGCAAGGCCCTGAGTTTGATCCCGGTAACTACATACAATGCTGGGCGTAGAGACTCACGCCCACCAGCCATCAATACCACATACCACAGCGCTGGGCGTGGTGGCTCCCGCCTGTCATCCCAGCACTCGGGAGGCAGAGGCAGGAGGATTGCTGAGTTCCAGGCTTGCCTGGGCTCCATAGTGAGTTCAGGGCCAGCCTGAACTACAAAGTGAGACCCTGTCTCAAAAAAAAAAAACTTGCTAACTGTTTGCTGGCTATTTGGGAAGACATATAAAATTTATAGTTCAATGTTGAAGTCCACTAACATTATCTGGGCAACCAATTCACCATGATGGGAGGTGAGATTATAAAGACAAGTAATAAACTGTGCTTGTCTTGGAAGAGTCCATGGTTTAGTGAGACAAACTGAAAAAGAAATAACATTAATACAGTGTGGGTGGAACTATAATAAGGCATCCAGAAAGTGCTATGGAAACACAGATGACTTCATTCAACAGATCAGCTGATTTATTGCTCCTAACAGAAAGTACACATAATTTGCCTCCATATAATAAAAATATGATTGCCATCAGGAAAGTAATGTTTACTGAGCACCTACTATCCACTGTTAAGCCACATGTCAGACTTTCTTAATTATCGAATCACTACTAATCTCAGAGTTTCAAGTTGTTCTTCAAAGGAACATAAAAGATCTGTCAGATTCTTGGGCAACTTGACAAGCAGAATTAGGGGTAGCCAAACAAAAGTTTAGTTTTATACTACAGAAAGAGCCTAAAGCAAAGAACATCAAACTGAGCAATCCCTGGGATTCACAATCAGAACTATATTTTATATACTTTCATTTCATAGTTAGAGCCAGCAGAGGGAGTAAACTGCTTCCCAAAGAAGCCTCAACTATGTATAGAGAAATGTAAGGCTGCATATATACGTAAAGAAAGCTTTTGACATAAAAGAAAACTGGAATGCAGAGACACACATTTCAAATATGGGAATGTACTTTTAACTGTACTTTGGAAATTTGTTAAGTATAATGTAAGAGTAACAAGCAACCCTTGAGTTAACTGCAGGATGCCATCTTCTTGCTTCAAAAAGCCTTACAGGATTGAAAATATGAACCTTCCGATCTGAAAGCTCAGACAAGAAGAAATTCTGTGCTGAAGGTCCCACAGCAAAATCTAACTCATGATCATTAACAGGAAGGGACATCAATAGAGCGTTTGCTAATCAGCCAGAGTGACCACCAGCTGGCTACCTTTCACTTCACAGATAAATACAACAATTACACATTTCTGCTTCAATTTCTAAGACCGAGAAGTTGCTGCTGATGAAGACTCAAAGCTTCTCCCTAGGATCCCAGATTCCTTGTGTCATAAGTTCATTTTCAAAGACAGCTACGGCAGACTAGCCCACTCCAATAGTTTTCCTCATGGACGGTATTATAAGATAAACGGTTTATTTATGAACATCAAACATTTTGACTCACTTCATCTCTGGTACAGTTTGTCACTGCTCTTTACTGGGTTAGGGATATTCCCTCTGGACAGATGTGATACCGTCTCATGAGCCCAGAGTTCTCCTTAACTTCTACTACCCAGGAACAGAGTAGACTGACCAATTCCGTAATGCGATTTTCTCCTCATCGCTTTTGCTAGAGGATCATCTTTGTTAAGCTTTTGTGAGGCACCAATTCTCCGGTTTGTTTTTCCACTTTACTATTATTCTGTTTTCTAATTTAGTGTATTGTTTTAAATATTTCCATGCTCCTAGTTCACTAAGTATTTTTCTAATATATTTATCATTATATACTTTAACAGCGTTTTCACTTTTCATAAAGTGTATATACAACATCAGTTTTAAAAACTGTAAGTACAATAGATGCTTATTGCAAAGAATTCCCTTGTATGCCTTTTTGGATGGAAACCCTTTACATTCACATTGAATCTTTCTCAAGTAGTCATAACAACATTTACTTTAGTGCTCTGAATTAGCCTCTGTGAATAGCTTTGGTCATATTGTCGGCTTTGATGTAGGGTTCACTGTTGTAAAGTGAAGTCACTCCTACATATTAAATAGGCCAGAGAAAATAAGGGTATTCTACAGAAGTTGTGAGAAACCTAAGACTGAAACTGAGGTGTGGCAAGTTGTTAAGTGCCGTGGTTGAAATGTCAGTCACCAGGACCCTGGGAACAAGGAAAGACCAAGTCCTGGTGTGACCACCCACTTGGTGTACAAACTGTCTGCTCTGATGCACCGTGCAGCGCTCTCCTGACCGAGAACACTCACTAGATAAGTTTCAGTCACTCACTAATTTCAGCTTTGATCACTAGAGAACATCACACTGTATATGGAACATAAGACAAATTCTGGTCTCAGATTTAGGGGACTGTGTTTTCATTCTAGACACCCTTGTGTGTATTTATTATAAATAACCCTGTGTATTTATTATCTTATAAAAAAGCAATTTCAATCCCTTGGCTCCATTTTCCTCAACTATAGAATCAAAAAGTCACAAGACTATTTCAAAAGTCTTCCAGACCCCAGGTATCTATAACGAAGAGTAAATTCAACGTGCTCAGTGACACCATCTGGACATTGTACTGTGGACGAACACGTCAGGTTAGTGACGCTGTTCACAGAAACTTGACATTTAAAGAAATGGAACTTTGACCAACAGGAAAACTGAAAGGACATTCATAAGTCCCCAAGATGATCTGTGACTCCGTGAAGCAGAACTGGAATTTCAGAAGACCCTGTTAGAGGCTGGAAAACAATTGAGCCTACATGTTTGTGCAGCATGGCAGGCGCTGGGGCCCATTTCATATTCTTTTCAAACTTAGGTACTGTTAAACAGGAACATGTAGTGACTGAATGCACTTGCTGTAGGCAGGCATCCAAATGTATTACATAATATGCTCACGGCAGCCATTTCAAAAGACAAGGGTAAGATTTTGTATGCTTGCCCCTAAAATGCAGTCATTTCTAAAAATAAAGGTCATAAAGCAAAAAAGGAATGGTTTGGAGCATAATGTTTCTGCCTCTATCTATGGTGGTATGTGAATCTATCAAAATGGATTATTTGCTCTTACCTTCAGAAATCACTAAAGGAGGGATGAGGGTCTAGCACAGTGTAGTGTGTCCCCAGCATGCTTGAGGCCCTGGGTTTAATCTCTAGTAAATACACATGCACACACACACACGAATGTACATACTATCACTGAAGGGAAAAATACAACATCAAAACACTGAAATTGCACACGTGAATTATACAAAGAAGGACCTTAACCCCCTTACAACCTACTAGAAAGTTCAAGAGAGTGAAATTTAAGCTGCATATAGCATCTCTGGAAACTCCACTCTGTTCTCATGCAACCTAATGAATGAAGTTATTATGGTAATGAGTTGTACTGATAATAGACTTTTGAAAAATCAGACATAAAAGCAGAAAATACCTGAATCATCTCGATTTCTTTTAAACATTACTGAATAATTATGGTCTAAAAAACTTTATTTAGATTGCAATGAAAAATCCCACTGTTTCTTGTTGGTGAGTAAATGATTTAAAAAACTTAAGAAGCAATGCTCTGGGTAATAAGTGCTTTCCTGTTACCAGCTCTCATATCCGAGGGCACTGGATCCAGCTAAAGGACAAAGAGATAAGGGCAATATTGCTAGTTACTAACAAATGGCAGATAAAAGAGCTCTTCTGGGTTCTGATTAAGTGACAGCATTCTACACATTCTTTTGACTTGAGAAAGTCAGAGCAAGAGCAGCGGCTGAGTTCCATGTGAAGCACCACTAAATAAGCGTGTCTGCATGCTTTCACATTCCGGCAGGACAGGATTCCTCCCCTTTCATTCAACAGGGGCATGTTCTCTGGGCTCCCAGCAATACTGCGTCTCTGCTTGGCTGCCATAAAAAAAGCATAAACGTATATGCTGAAAGCACAGAGAGGTTTTGTGCTGTGGGATGTGGTGGCTGGGAGCCAATGTTTACAATCCCCTGGGTGGGGAAGGCAGGCTGAAAGGCTCAGGACAGCAGGCTTTAAAAGTCTTTGCTGTTGCCGCCAGTGACCTTCGCCTCTGTTTTCAAAGCGGCTCTCAGGTTAACCCTTTGGATCCTGTGTGCACTGGGGCCGCACAAAGGAAATACCTTTCTTTGAAGGATACCTCTCTCATGCCCATCGGTTTCTGATTTCAGCTGCTGGCACGGCTCAGAAACACTGGATTAAGAAAAAAGCAAAAAGCATATCTTCAATCTGCCACCCGAGCCACGGGCACGTCAGGAGCAGTGGATCTGGATTTCGATGTACACTGTGTTCTACAAAGTGAAAGTTTCCCGCTTCAGGCAATGGACTCAAGCTTACAGACCAGGGGATTGTGAAACATGAGCATATTTGGTCTCCAGGGGAGAAGGAAGCATCCAATTTATGCAGAAATGCTCTTTTCCCAGCTAGCCAATGAGAAGCGAGGCTGTGACAATGGGCTTCCTATTGGGATCTCCTGACTAGAAGGACGGTGTGGTGCTCGAAATTAAAGACAGGTTAAATTGCTAACAGCCCAGCTTAACGAGCAGTGGAGGAGAAAATGCCAGTTGTAGAAATGAAAAGGGGGTTAGAAATCAAAGCTGACCATTCTTTGGTTTATTATTACTGCTGCTGTTAAGTGTTTTGGTGGAGGAGAGTTAATAATCTTTTATTCCTAATGCCAAGAAGTAAAGAGCACGTGTATATGTTTTATTTGTTTTTACAGTATTACTCAAAAGGTATTATTCAGTAGTGATGTTATTTAAGGCCTCAAAATGTTTTCAGGATGGAAAATTTACTTTGAAAAAAAACTGGCCTGGTGGCAGGGACTCCTGCCTGTTTAAACAAATGCTTTGGCCTATGTCAAGTTTTGTGGACTTAAACATTTCTGAGGGCCGAACGCTGATCATCATGAATACTGTCACTCCTTTACTGAATGGACAGCACCGTGAATCCGAGAGGGCTGAATTGTGCAGTTCTAATATTTGGAGTTTATGAATCCTTAACATGTCTTCTGCCTTCAAGATGGTTAAGATTTCTGCGAACAAAATGAATAATATACCCCCAAAATGTGGAAGTCTTATGAAAAATAATTCAATCAAATACAGTAAGAAGGGGGAAGGTTTTTTCCTAAACATTTGGAGATGAAGCCCTGGTATCTATAATGTCATAAAGTATGCTGTAGCGGGAGGCCCATCTCAGGAGAGTTGTTCTACTTGAGAGCACTGTTTTTCAGTTTTCCTAGACTCTTACGTGCTTATGAAAGGAGTTACTAAAATCAAAACTACTGCCCTAGCTCTCATCAGAGACCAAACAACCTGTTCCTTGATATCTCTTACAAAAGTCATCCGTGATAAAGTGAACACAGTACATTCAGCTCGAACGCAGACCGTGCCTGAGAAGAATGTTTCTGAGAAGCTCAGAGAAATTAATGCTTTGCAACAGAGAAGAGGTACTGTACGCCAGCCCAACTTCATGATGGGTTTTTCCCATGGTTGGTGTCTCATTAAAGACTTGTCCTATTTCACATCGTTTAACTACTGGAAAAACTATGTGTGACCCCCCCCCCAAAAAAAAACCCTAATGTCCAGAACATTTAGGGACTGCAGTCAAGCCTGCAGCTGGCCTGTGTCTGAGCAAGAACTCAAACTCAGGTGTGGCCCTGGGGGTGCACGCTGCCCAAGAACACCGGAGGGTGCCAACTGGGGAGCAGGCAGGTCACTGCGACTGGAGCAGCCCCTGGGTAACCGGGTTCACAGCTGTCACCCTTTAGGTTACAATTATTATAACCAGGACTCCCAGGCTTATCCTTGCCTTCCTTCGCTGGGGGCTTCTTCACCTTATTCCTGAATTAGTTCAGATCGTGAGGTGACACTACTTTGTTTCCATAACTGACTTACTAATAATTATCCACTTTTAAAATGCAACCTGAAAGTAGCAGATGGAATTATCCCTGTCACAATTTTCTGTGTTTTACAAACAGGCTGGAGGATGTCTTTACTTACAGCCTTTAGGAGCTATGTTCTTATCCCTCCAAGGGCCTCTGATCTACTCATGCCTTTAAGGTATCGTTCTTGTTTGTTTCTATAAATGGCGACTGTCGTAAAAAACTTGACGTGAAATCAAAGAAAACAACTGTTGCCACCTTTTACAGAAGTGATAAATCATTTAAAAAAAAAAACCTTCGCAGTTTGGATTTGGTTTTTGAAGCTGCTTCTAACTAAGAACCTAACAGCTGTCCATGAACTTTAATTAGTGCCGTAGAACTGTTAGGAACAACCAGTTACAACTGAGCTTCTCCACACACAGTATAAAGTTAAAACTGGACAAATGAAGCCAAAATATGCACAGCTAAAAGGAATGTTACAGGGGGGCCTCTCTGAGCGAACAAAGCAAGCTCAGTTTGGCTCTTTCTCCCTTGCACTACCACATCCGCACATCGTTAGTTGGAAAATTCCTGATATATGCTGTAATTTTTTTGTGCTTTTTTTCCCCCCGCAGTACACTTGGGGCTTTAATGTCCAGATGCCATTTCCCCCTTATCTGTCCCTGTTTGGGGCTCTGCCAGCTACAGTCAACAATTAATACAGCTGATGAAAAAAATACAGTACACTCCCTGGCAACTGGTACAGCCTCACAGGAAATACCAAATAAAAACTTGATTATGTATTGTTTAACCATTTTGTTTGCCTGTAGGCCACCCCGTCGCCGGTGTAATTCAGACGGCACAGGCTTCCTCGGCCGGCCTGTGCGCGGCTCCATTGTTCTCAGAGTCTCTCACGCACAATCCCGGCTTCAGCCTGTGGCCCTCTAAACGGAAGGAGAGGTTGGTGGCAGCTTTCCAAACTGCATTCCTTTTAATTAGTCAACTTGTGGCCCAATGTTATAATAGATAAGTAACCTCTTAATATTCATGTCATTATTTTTTCCCCTCACTCGGTTATAAGCCTTTGCTTGAAGGGGTGTTTTTTCCTGGATGGGCTGTGGCTTATGAAACAAGCACATGTTACTATTGCAAGAAACATCACAGACCGTGTTTCGGAGACTCTCCATGAGGATAATTCCCAGAATTCACAGCATGCCCCTGCGTATATTATAAATAGTCACTGGTCTCTTTCGTGTGCAGTCGACATATGTAAACTGAATCATCTTCTAGCCAACTTCACTGGGCAGGAAGCCGCCCTCCACCCGAACGCACAGACTGGTTCACCATCAGAGAGGGAGAAAGTTTCCTTTCTAGGGATCTTCAAAGCAAGGCGCAAGGAAAGCAGGGTGCAGTGTGGGGGCACCGGGCAATCGATCTAAACATGAGAGGCCTCAGCTAAGTCCATAACCTGTTGATGCTCTTAAATACAGACACGTGATTCCCTCTAAAAAGATGTTAATTTCTCCACTATTTATATTGACCATCGATATTAGCAATAAGAATGGCATTTAAGGGCTGGAGATTTAGTTCAGTGGTTCCGGTGCCTGCCTAGCAAGCGCAAGGTTCTGAGTTCGATCCTGGTAACCACATACAACAATGCTGGGCGTGCTGACTCATGCCCACCAGCAATCAGTATCACATACCATAATGCCAGGTGTGGTGGCTCGTGCTTGTCATCCCAGCGCTGGGAGGCAGAGGCAGGAGGATTGCTGAGTTCCAGGCTTGCCTGGGCTACATAGTGAGCTCAGGGCCAGCCTGAACTACAAAGCGAGACACTGTCTCAAAAAAAAAAAAATGGCATTTAAATAAAGCTCAACATTTAAGCTCTTGCAACTATTTAAATTTCTCATCTAAGCCAAGAGCTTCTCATGTTGCACATGGTAGATGAAGTACAGTTGTATCTACATTGCTCTTTCTTAGTATCATTTGGCATGTAACTCTGGAGACGTTTACAATTCACTTCAACAATTCATGCATATGCTAACTGCCTAGTGTGTAACAAGCATTGGATCCCCATAGCAAAGGTGACCACAGACATCTTATCTCCTCTCAAAATCTCACAAGGGCCCAGTTGAGCAAAGGAGGCAAATGCGTAAGTACACACTACACATGTAGTAACTACCTAGCGCATGCGCCAGGGACAGGCAGGTTCAAATCCTGGCTCCTCCTAAGAGCTACATCACCTTGGCTAAATATAAAAACCTCTCTATGTTTTTGTTTCCTCAACTGCAAAATGGAGGCTCACCGCTACTTTCTAGGCCAGTGGACAACATCATGCATCAAATGCATGATGTAAGAAACAAAATGCAGGCGCACGGCTGTACCTTTCAGCTATTAACAAATGCTTGCATTGTTAACACCACAAGCGTAGGCCAGGCTACGGGATGGTGCACACTGCACCGTGTGAGAGGCAGCGGAGAGGAGCTGCAGAGGCACAACCCACTGAGGGACTGAGGGCTCTGAAACCACCTTGCCCAGAACACAGACAGAGTCTCAACCAGAACACACGGTGACGGAGCCTCAGCTTCATCTAGTGGGAGGAGGAAACAGGACGGGTCCTAAGTGGGGATGTCAGCTGTGCGCTCCTGTACCTGCCTCCTGCTAACCGTGCAGGTCAAAGCTGGAGGTGACCCCAGAGGCGAAAGCTCCATCAAAAGGTCTCAACAGTCCAGGGCACAGGAAGACTGTGCAGCGACAGCAGGAAGGAGAGGAGAGGGGAGGGAGGAAGAACACCTTCGGGAGTCAAGTGAGGCAGAAAGGAAGAGGAAGGACGTGTCCTCTTTCTGGCCTGGGCGGATGGTGGAATGATGGGACGGTTTGCTGCTCAGAGTCTGTAAGTCAAAGAAGCCTGAACTGGGCATATGTTGGGCTCCCGGCCTC
>PVIC010022658.1:0-27473 GCA_004025085.1 Thryonomys swinderianus
GCCATCACTAGCCTCGACCTGCCCCTTTTCAGTCCACGTTCACATGCTGACAGTGAGAGCAACGAAATATCTGGCTGTGAATCCAGGTCTCCTCACTCCTGCCCCCGGCCTCATGCCTGAGCTCGCCCCCACCTCACTTTCTCCTCTGCAGGACCTGTGTCCCCACTAAGTGGCGGAGACAGAGACGCCAGCGCGACATCTAACCCGTGACCGTGACCGTGACCGTGACCATAACTGGGAAGAGCAGACATCCATCCCTAGAGGCTGCCACCGGCCTCGCTGTGCCTCCTTGCAGACCGGCCCTGGCACACGCCGCCACTCGCCCAGCGCCCACAGCTGCAGCCTCCCAGCCCATACTTCCTTTGGCCTGTGCCCTCCTGCTCCGCCCGCCTCCCTCCTCGTGTCCGCCTCTCCTTTCTTCCTCAAAGATGCCTGAGCTCTTCTGAGTGGCATCTGATAAGTCAAGTGGCCACAGGGGTTAGCGACAACTGATGTATTAACCTCCAGGGTGTCCACTTCGGGACGGCAGGTGGTGGTGCCACCCACCATCCTTGAGCACTTGCCTCCTGGCACTTCTCTCCCATGGGACTCCCTGGCACAGAGTGCTAGTGTTCCCGGCAGGCGTCCTCATCCTCACTTCTGTGAACTGAATTAACTCTGCGCCTCAGTCTCCTTGATTGTAAGACGAGGACAACCTCCTTCTGTGACTCAGAATCGCAGTGAGGGCTGAACGAGTTAGCCCAGCACAGGAAGAGCTCTCCGCGCGCTCCGAGCACCCTGCACCGTCCCTGTGTCCCCCTGACCCTCACAGGCCTCCGTGAAGTCCTCTTTGTCGGCCAACGAGTGGGTTACAGGAAATGTACGCTTAAAGCACGAGGGGGTTTGCAAGCAGGTAATCTTGGTGGAAGAACTTTCCCCAGGGAGTGCTAGAAACCACCCAAGACATAGTGAAGCGCACCGGGAGGCCAGGGAGGGAAGCCCAGTCTGCGGGTCGCCCCGGAAGGCAGCGGGACGGGGGCTGCAGAGACCCAGCCTGTGGACTCGATGCTGGCTTGCTGGCGTGGAAATAATTAAGATTTGTTAAGAAGATAGTAAACTGTCTCTCGAGAGCTACAGGAAAAGTAATCCATCCGAGGAAGATAATGAAATGCTTGATGGAGCGGAGGCATCCCCAGCACATTATGGGAACCCTGGGGGAGCTGGCAACGATGCCTCCACTTAGGAAAATCCATTTGTCCTAAGAAACCACATTCGGGTGAGGGAGGAAATGCTGAAGGCCGGAAGAGACCGAGCTGAGCCCCGAGCTGGATGCCCTGCGGTGGGCCGAGCACGAGCCGGTCTCCAGCAAGGAGGAGGCGGTTCCCACACACAGGCCGCTGTGTCCTGCCCCCCTCCCCGGAGAGCCGGGAAGGCTCCCCGCCTGGTGGCTGGTTGAGGACGGAGGGAGGGCCAGGAGGTGGGTGACTGGCCGCTCAGACGAGCTGGGGATGGTGGCACACACCTGTAACTCCCGCCCTCGGGGAGGCTGAGCAAGGAGGATTGAAAGTTCAAGCCCAGCACCGGAAACAGTGAATTATTTTGAGACAGTCTCAAAATAAAAATAAAGGGCTGGAGATTTAGCTCAGTAGTTCTGGTACCTGCCTAGCAAGCACAAGGTCCCTGGTTCGATCCCCGGTAACCACATACAATAGCCAGCAGATGACTCACGCCCACCAACAATCAGTACCACACATCACAGTGCCGGGCGTGGTGGCTCACCCTAGTAACCTCAGCACTCGGGAGGCAGAGGCAGGAGGACTGCTGGGTTCGAGGGCGGGAGGATTGCTGAGTTTGAAGCTTGCCTGGGCTACATAGTGAGCTCAGAGCTAGTCCAAACTACAAAGCAGCACCTTGTCTCAATAATAATAATGATGATGATGATGATGATAGTTCAATTAAAAAAATAAAAGCTGGGGTGTTAATTAGACCTTGCTGACTAAGTGGTTGGTGGCACAATTCGTCCCCAGGATCCAGTTAGAAGTCACTGGATGCCAGCATCTTAATGAAACCTGATGAAGTGTTAAAGTGTGTGAAGGAACTGGGGGAGGGGGCTGAGTTAAAACCAGGAAAGAAGATTCCAGTGCAAAGTCTTAATGAGGGAGCGGGTCCTGACATAGCCCCCTGAGGGACTCTACTGTGATGAGCCTGTGAATAAAGGAACAAAGCAGGATGCAGAACTTTCTCTGACATTATCCCAATCCCACATGGTCACAGGCAGCAGATTCTAGAAGAAAACATACCAGAATACAATCAATATTAGTAACAATTATCTTTGGAATTGAGGATCGCGGGGAATTCTCAGGTTTCCTCTTTGCATAGTTACATGTTCCTGAAGTTCCGCAATAACACACAGTACTCTTGGAACTGCCAAGCTAAGAAGGAGGTGAGGACAGACGGACAGAGAAAGCAACTTATTGTCACAAGGACGTCACCTGGCCGGGAAGAAGAGAAAGCTGAAAGCAGAAGGCCACAGGACATCCTGAAAAGGTTTCTTCAGGCCCCTCCGTACGGAAGAGGAAGAGATTAGAATGATCTGTAGGTTACAGGGAAGGAGTTTCCAGAAAGAAAGAGGCTGAAAATAAAGCAGCAGACCTCACCCTGGGAGCGACTAGGAGAGGCAGGGCCAGCCACCGCGCAGCCCTGGCTTCCCTCCTGGCAAATGTCTCTGGTGCCCTGGGAGCGGCTGGAGGTAGCGCCACAAGTGCAGGGCGGCGAGCTCCTGGGCACCGATCTGCATTTTCTGCTCCTCTCCAGGGAGCTCTGTGACCGTCCTAAGCTGTAGTACGTGTCGGAACCCAGGTCTGCCGGCGCCAGGTGTTTGCGGCCTCTCTGACTCACCGGCACAGAGAATGAGGAAGCCGCTCAAAGGTCACTGTAGCGGAGGAGCAGGAAGCACCTCAGGAAGGAGGCAGAGTCTGTGAGCGGCAGTTGGTGCCGGGCAGAGAGGGCTGACCCAGGAGCAGGGTGGTCGCCCGAGAAGAGGAGCCCAGTAGAGCAGGCAGGGAAGGCGACACAGCAGGGACGGGACCAGAGCGCTGCCAGTGAGGGGCGACTCGAGACCGACCAGACTCGACCTCCGAGCCCACTCTGTCCTCCACGCGTGGGACCTCGGCGCCAGAGTTCCGCACTCCTTCCCTCTCCAGCCCCCTGAGCCATCAAGCCCTGGAAAGGGCAGCAGGACGGGCAAATTGGGGGAGGCCCAGAGACTTAGCGAAAGGAAGGTTGGAGAGAAACGGGGCAGCCCGAAGGAGAAACAGGAAAGGCAGGACGGGGACGGGGACAGCAAAGCGGCCTGCGGCCCGGGAGGGCAGAGAGTGGGTCTTCATTCATTAACACCCTCCGGCGACGGCGCTGGGCTCCCCAGGCCCAGGCGCCAAGCCAGACGCCGGGCAGCAGGGGGCAGAGGCAGACAGTCCCGCTCTCGAAGCGCTCCAGCCTGTGAGCGAGCCAGACTGTAACAAATAATCACAGGATGAGTGTGAAACCATCATGGTAACAAGCGCTACGCATCCAATGAGGGGAGCAAGCGGCGGCTTAGGGAGGAGCTAGCTCTCCTGAGGGAGGGGCTGCGGAGCCGGGCTGGAGAGGCGCAGGATGCACTTGAGAGAAAAGGGAAGAGGGGACTGGAGAGAAGCACCCCCTGCAGGGCTCGAGGGCAGGAGGGCGGGCTGTTGCGGAAAGGAGAACAAGCCAGGCTCGGCCCTGATGGCCCCGGCTGGGGAGGGCTGTGATCGCCCAGGTGTGCTATCCTTCAGCCGCCCAGTGTCGCTTCAAATGAACGCGCAGGCCAAGGACAAGCGACACGCTCCTCCCGCCAGGGAGCAGCGGCCGCGTCCGCTCCATCGGCCCCTCTTCATCCACACTGCCGGTTGCTGCGTCCCTCAGAAGCTCCCGCAGAGCAACTCTAGGGCCACAGCCTTGCTGGTGGGACCCCACAGGGGCTGGGTCCAGGGCCCAAGCCAGGAGAGGAAACTGACAAAAATGAGCAGACTGGAGAGGGTGGAGAGCCAGAGCCGTCAGGAGAGAGTGATGACTCGGCTTTGTGGGAAAGAAAGCAATCAAGGCTGACCTGATAATTTTAAGACAGTCCACAAATTCTTGAAAATTTTTCTCATGAACAGATGGGGTGCCAAAGTCAGCACACCATGGGGGATACCTGCCTGCCTATGTGGCACAATTCTTAATAACAAGACATGGGGCCAGCCCAGGTCCCCATCAACAGGAAAGTGGAAAAAGAAAATGTGGTAATAGCTATCCAGTGGAGTATCATTTGGCCCTAAATAAGAATGGAATTTTGTCATTTGTGGGAAAATGGATGGACCTGCACTTCTTCGTAGTGAATGAAATAAGCCAGATTCAGACACATACATGCTTTCCCTAATATGCACAATCTAAAAAAGATGGCGGGAAAGAAGAAGGAGACTGTATTAGACAACAGGAGGTGCATAAGGCAGAGGAAGTGTAAGAGAGAATAACAGCAAGGACGGATATGATCAAAATATACCTGTAATAAAAGGGGGGAAAATAAAAAGCTGGGCTCTGTGAATGACCCACAGAATATAGAATATCATATACTCCTCAGTCCATTTCTGGGCCTAGGTCTTAAGACACTGGTAGCTTCCATACCCTGTCTCTCTAGGTGTTTGCTCTGAGACTTCAGCCTCACTAAGGAACCCCAAGCTTCGCCGTGGGAGTCCACAGCATGGAGGACCATGGCTAGTGCCAACCTGCCAGCCACCCACCGCTCCATTTTGGAAGGGGGTCTTCTAGCTTGACAAGTTTGAAGACACATGCAGCAAAGACAAGAGGTCTCTGCCAACCTCCTTCCCAAATGAGGTTGCAAGGAAAATAAGTGATTAGTGTTAAGACACTAAATCTTGGATGGCTTCTTACACAGCGACAGAAAATGTAACAGATGACTGCTAGTTCTCTGCCTAAGATCACTGGAAAAGAACCAGTTTGGAGACCAAGGTTGTGAGTTTCTTTTAACTTGTGGTGTGAAGTGCTTTGACAGGTCTGTGTTGAGGGCTCATGGGGCTACTGGCCTGGTGGGAGTCTCGCTCAGGAGAGAAGTGGGATTTGAGACGGGCATCCGTGACTCTCCTGGGAATGGGTGGCAACTGAACTCTAGATATGGATGTGGATACACAATGAAGGTGGATGAATCTAGCATGGCATGTGAGGAGCTCTGACACTCTACGGCAAGGCAGAGGTGAATTAGGCTGCAAAGGAGGAGTGAAAGGGCAAGGTCTCCCATGGAGGAGGAGAAATAAGAGAGGATGTGTCATAGAGCAGAGCATTTGGGAAAGATGGAGGGATGAGCTGGCCCAGCACACTGTCCCTGGTCCCCTGGTGACCATCACCACACTAGGCAGCACATGGGTTCAGAGAAGCCCTGGGCTGGGATCTGCAGGGGAATCACACCTGCGTCCATAGACCAGCTCCTCCTAGAGCCTTGGTCCTCAGACTGAGGTCCCTGGACCCAAAGTGTCGTCACTGGGAGACACAGAAGTGCAGAATCTCAGACCCTGTCCTGGACCTACTGAATCAGTCTACATTTTATCCAAGTCCCTGGGTAGCTTGTACATCCAGTGAAGGCAGAATACATGAAACTGGGCTTCCTGAGCACAGGCAGCAAACCAGAGGTTGGACAGGAACCCAGGAAAGCAGCCACATGAGGTAAAACTGAGCTTCAGGTCACGTGCAGAGCATCAGAAGTCACAACTACATTTCTTCCAGCTCCAATTTGCAGCTCTAACCCCAGACTTGCACATCAGAACCCCGTGGGTAATTTTTTTTTTTTTTAAGTCAGAGAGAAGCCCAGATCCTGCCCTCTGGATTTGGATTCAGAAGGTCCAGGGGAGTCCAGGGGAGGCTTTTATTCCTCAGGTGAGTGATGGACAACCATAGCAGATAGCCACTGCCCTAAACTGACCCTCTTCCCACTTTGAACACATACCCCCTTGACTGGCCATTCCCTGCGTCCTTTCCTCTTCGGGGCTGGGACTAGACTGAGGACCCAGGCTGGACTGAGTCATTTTCACCTGGATTACAGCTCTTCAAGCCAACAACACAATTCCCGCATAGGCTCTGGCTCTGACTTGCAGCCACAGGCCAGCGGGCGGTGGCCAGGCTCCCGGGCAGGGTGGCCACACGCCCAGGGCTTTCGAGTAGACGGAGGGCAGGCCACCCGTCTTACACTTGTACTCTCAGGCTCACGCCGCCCTGCCTCTAGCACACCCGCCACCTTCTTGGGGTTGAGACTCCAAGGGCACAAGCAGGGCGCTCTCTGATCTGATTCTTGGCAGCTGTGCACCTCTGACCCGAGCGCAGCCCAGGCCAGGCCCTGCAGGAAGCTGCGCATGTCAGTGACCGGGCAGGCCTGACCCAGGAGCTCTGCTCATGGACTTCAGGTGAGCCAGCAGGAGGCCGCGCGCGCGGGAAGGCCAGCCTGCTGGGGACAGCCTCTGACCGTGCTGCCGGGAAGGCTCCAGCAGGCACGATCAGCTTCAAAAGGCAACCCGGAAACTCAGTTCTCACTAAAACCCACCGTGGGTCAAGCACCCAGGAGGTGATTAAACCCTTTGATTTGGGCAGAGAAAACTAATTTTTTTTCCTCTGGTATGACATTTTATGATGACAGATTCCTTTATTCTCTGTGTTAAGTAGTACTTTCTAACTTAAGTTAAACTAGGAAAATGAGGAAGCTTCCTGCAGTTTTAGGAAGGCAGGTTGTGTGTGTGTGTGCATGTGTGTGCATATGTGTTCAGGTCTTCAAAGATGTCAGTGCCTCCCGGCAGAGCTGATCAATGAGTTCATTGCCAGCTTTCCCGGTGGGTCTTTTTTTATGTATCTCTTTTCATGATCCAGACCTCCCATCACAAATCTTTCGTGGAGTCTGGTGGCTGAAAATGTTTTCCAGAGACTTGATTTCATGCACATATTGGAGCATTTTCTCTCATAGCCTTTGGGAGGCATCAGACACGTGGTGGTTCTTTTGTTAATAATTTAGGGCTCTAGGACAGAGAGCTCTTGACCCAGTATCAGCCAGATTAGAGCTCTCAGATGACCCAGTCTCTGAAGTCCCATTGATTTCTAATAACTATATTATATATTTGCCTGATGAATAATAACAACAAAAATAACTAGCATTACTGACTTCCTGTTATGTCCTAGGCACTGCTCTAAGATCTTTACATGTATGGATCCAGTTAGCATCCGTAATAATCCTGTGGGAAGGAAAATGGAATTTTACCCATTGTGAATTACCTTCCGCAGTTTATAGTCTGGGAAACTGAGTTTTGCCAGATGAAGCATTTGCCCACAATGTGCTCAGCTAAGGAAGAGGGATCACCTGAGTGCCTGTGATGGCACTAGTGTGCCATGGTAGGGGGAGGGCGGGACATACCTGGCAGGGATGTCCATTTTATCACTGCCTCTGTTTGGCATTGTCAGCACATGATACTATAAAGTAGATCAACGTTAGTTGGTTTTATTTTTCATTTCCTACTGTGCTGACTTTAGCCACCTCCCTTGACCTTATATGATATCTTCTGCTTCCCCTAAATTCCCTGAGACTAGGATTTATCTCATCAGTTTGGGGTTTCCCTCCCAGCCGAATCTACTGGCACAGTCAGATGGAGTAAGGAGGGAGGAACCCGGTGGGCCCTCCAGGACCTGGCGTAAGCTCCACCTGCACCAGGGAGCCCTCTCTGATCTCCTTACTCCTACGTGGGCCTGCTCTGCGGACTATGCTGGCCGACTCTCAGAGCCGATCTTTGAAAGCCCGCTGCTCCCAGGGATGGCAGTGACTGTGTCACCACCAGTACTCTGTCCGGGTGGCAAATTCTGTCCATATGCATCAGGTAAGCACCGTGTCTGGCTCCCTCTGCCCCACAGCTCTGGCCCTTCACCTTAGGATGGATATGGAGGGAGAAAAGCTGGTGGACACTGGATTCTGGGCTGAGGCGCCGAGAGGGGGATGGGAGGTGGTGAGGGGAGAAGACATACTTTATCAGCGCGTTGGAAAACATGCCTCAGAACTGGTTCTGCTAGATGAGGTCACCAGGGGAAGAGAGGAAAGGGCCTGCCCCAGGCTGTTCAGGGTTCTGGCACCTTTCATTCCAAGTCAGTGAGCCTCTGTGTTCAGGTTTTTTTCCCAAATCCACCTTACTTGTTACCCCTGCGCAGTCACTGCCAGACTAAACGTAGGGCATAGAGGAGAGTCTGTCTCAGGAGGTCAGAGAACCAACTGCTGGCCCACCTGGGATGACAGTTACTTCCTTTCCAGTGCTATCCCTCAGGGGCTGTGGCATCCTCCTGTCTCGATCTGATGGCTGAGACTCCTGTCAATCCAGACTCCTCAGCTCTAGGGAGCTGACACCTGGGATGCGCTCAGTAAAGATTTATTTGTTGAAAACTGAACAAACCCGCCGTCTAAGTAGATGGTGAGGGGCCTGCAGGCCTCAGCAGACGAACCTTCAGGCTAATCCACTCTTTCTGGGTCTGCCTCCCAACTCCTGGCCCCAGCCTTCCTCCAGCACCGTGCTGTCCCGGTTCTCGGTGGGGTTTTGGGAGCTGGGGCTGGGGAACTGTGTTGCGGAGTGGGGGCTGGCGCTGTAGGCTTCGTCCCACGTACTGAGGGTTCTAAACCGAACTCGAGGGCGCCACTTCCCGGGGCTCAGGGAGTTCCCCAGTACAGCTCTTACTTCCTCCCTGCCGCTTCCAGGTCCTGGAAGCCCACAACAGTTTCTGAATGATAAGCTGATGGCCACGGCACTGACTAAAAGCATGCCTCAAATTCCTAAACTGTCTTTTCTTTACTTCCCTCTCGCTGTTCATTTTCAAGATTTCCATTCCAACCCTTATCTACTCCATGGGCCACCACACAATTTTGCTACTTAACATTTTGATTTGGAATCAACCATGGATCTATAAATGTCTGGTGTCTATTTAGGGGGCAAGAGGTTCCTGTTCTTCAGACTTTCCAATGCCCGCAGTACATAAAGACCTGAGGAGCATTGGCCTTTGCCAATGGGCTTCTAGTTTGCTGCTGGTCTATGTATATTTTGTAAATTGCCTTGTCTCCTTGCCTCAGTTTTTCTATGCATATTAACATCCCTGTCATTGTGTCTTTTTCTGGTTTTAAGTCAACAGTTAAAGTCCTAGATAACAAAGGTATTTAGATCCATTTTCTAGGACAACCCTGATTCAAACACTTTATCCCTACAGTCAGCTCTGATATCTGACTCTAATGAGACAGGAGATCAGGGTGTGGCAAAGCTGGCAGGGGAAGTAGGCATGACCTGTGAATTATACAACCCCAAGATATATGCACAGGACGGTTCATGAAGCCCTGGCATGGACTTCTCTTGAGAGCTCGAGCAGGTGTTTGATAGCCTAGACCTGGAGTTAGCTTCAGGAAAAGGTGACACAAAAGGACAGTGGGCTTCAAGTTCTTTGCTGTTATGTTCTTTCACTGTACCTCACTTTCACCTGTTGAGTGTATTTTTTTTTCCTACTTCTCCTTGGCTATTTTTTCCTATTTTTACTAATTCACTCCACAGAGCCTATTTCTTTTCTGGTCTTTATTAAATGTAAAACTTCACTGCCTTTGTGTTTGTCTTAACCAATTCTTTGTTCAGGACAGAAAGAATCTGGAAACCAATTCTAAAAGGAGATTCTAGCACCCTGCAGCCCACTAACATTGCGATCTAATTTGGCACAAGAAAAAAAAATGTTCCCAAGAGTACTCTGAGTTCTTCACCCCAGCAAAGGGCTGGGGCTTTATTTACCAATACGCAAATGAAAGGCATTCCGGTCTGGGCACTGGACCGAACAGAAAATAAGGAGATCTGGCCAGCAGCCTCGCCTGTCCTTGAGCCCCTGGGTCCCTGCGTCTCACCGACCCCTGCGGAGAACAGCTTACTCACCTGCACAAAGCATCCACAGCGCAGGCTGCATCTTTCCCTCTGCGTCTCGCTCCCTCTGGCTCCAAGCCCAGCGGCCCCAGCCTGTCGCCTGGCCGGCCTGAGGTCTCTGCGGTTCCCCTTGTCCTGTCCTTCTCTGCCCACACTGGCCCTCGGGTCCGCGCTCCTCTGGACTGGAAGATGAACTCGCCTGGGAAGCTGCCCTTGTGCTCCACCTGCTGCTCTGAAGGTGCCAGGAGGCGCTTCCCTCCCCCTCCAGCCGGTCAGCTGTCTCCTCCTCGGCAGGTGTACAAAGTCCTGGGCCTCACGCTAAGGTGTGGGCCTCTCTCCTCACTGACAGAGCTGCTGCCGCATAATAAAAGGGTGGGATTCCAAGCTCATTAAAGGGTGTTGCTCACATTTCCTGAAACACTTTGAAACCCAGTAGGATTTGATCTACTTCCGTCCCCTTCTCAGTCGCCAGCCCAGGACAGATACACTGTTGTGGAGGACAGAAGCCCCTTCCCTCAGAGATTAGTATCTAGCTGGGGACAGAGAAAATGCTCAAGTAAACAAAGAAGATAATCTTGGAGATAATGTGACCACCTTGTGTCTGTTTTCCAGGGTTTTAACCCAAAACCCTCATGTCCTGAGAACCACCTCAGTTCCAAGCAAATTGAGATGTTGGTCACTCTCCTAAATCCTGTGAGCAACTCTGGGAGTAGCCACTGGTGTCAGCTTCTTCCGTAGATATTATCTCTCTCTACATGATATATCTATAATAATATATATCTATATGCTACATATATAGATATCTATGTATATTATATAGATATAGATGTATTATATCTATATATATATGTGCGTGTGTGTGTGTGGCACTGTAATGCAGGAAAAAACTTTTGTTTTTCGCTTTACAAAATATCTTAGTGTCTTTATGAGGTATGATTAACACTATGGTGAATGAGCGCCAGGGATTAAGCTCGGTGGCTCTACATCTGCCTAGCCAATGCCAGCGTCCTAAGTTCAAGCCTCCATGCCAAAAACAAAAACAAAAAAACAAAACTACAGTGAATGCTGCTGCTGAGTGCCATCAAACAGAAAAGTAAGCTCATAAAAACATGACAGTGTAGCTGGGGATTTAGCTCACGTGGTACTGCGCCAACTTTGGACACACAAGGGCCCGAGTTCGATCCCCAATATCGCAAAAAAAAAAAAATTAACAACGTGTCCTCATCCACCTTTCTAACCCATGCATCGTCTGGCTCTTCCCAAAGTCAAAATGACCAAGGAAGGTGAACATTTGAATCGGATGAGGACATTGAGGCGGCCATGATGATACAACTAAAACCACTCACAAAACAGCATGTCCAGAGGTGCTTTCGGAAAGCGACAAGAATGTGGGATATGTGTGTTCCAAGCGAGGGGGAGTATTTTGAGATGATTTGATTGCAATGTATCTTTATATAGTAAATTTTAAAAATGTAAAGTCATATCTTTTATCTCCCACATCTCACTTCTTGCCTGAGTTTGGCTAATTCACTTGTCCATATTCATATTCTTGGTCCTTAGCTTGTTGATCTCTTAGACCTCTTAACATAAAACTTAGGGAAACTAACTTTTGGATGTGATCAGTATTGCAAATACTTTCTCCATTATTTCTTTGCATTATGAATTCAGAATTTCCCACATCTATTATTGTATTAATACTTTGTGCCCACTAGGTTTCGTTGACGTACAAAAGCTACTGCATTTTACTTAGTCACCTTATTGAATTCATTTATTGCATTCATTTATTGCGTGTAATAATTTTTCAGCCGTGCCATTTTGTACTATCGTTGCCAAATCAGTCTTCCTACCCCACAGCTCTGATGCCATCACTTCTCTGCTCTTGTCCTGTCTCTGACTGTGGAACCTAACAAATGAAATCTAGCTTCTTAAACTGCCCTTTAAGCCATTTGCCCCTCTCATTTACGACACAGTCTACCTTCCAGAATGTGTAGCTTATGCTTTGACTTAGTTAAACATCTCTTCACATGCACAAATCTTACTACTTCCCTGGCCCTAGAATTTGCCCACACTGTCCCCTCTGTGGTTCCTTTTCCTACTATATCTGCTATTATAAACTAACTTGTCCCTTAGAAGTGAGCTCATTATCACCCTTTCCTCTGGGAAGGCTTCCTGACTTCTTCCAGTGGATGGGTTCTCTCCTCCCCCGAACTCACACAGAATTGTAGATCTCTTTTAAGGACCTAACTACATTCTGTCTTATGTTTGAGTTATTTTTGACCTGTGTCTCATTCCTCTTAATAAATGATGAGCTCACTCATTCATTCGGCCAACGTCTAAGGATACTATTTGCTGGGCATTGTTCCATCTTGTTAAGTAGAAAGACAGCTTTAAGCTATGTGTCATTAATTTCTGGTCAAGTACAGTGCACAATAAGTAATCACGAAATATTTGCAGGGAGAGGATGGATAGAAGATGGACAGAAGAACGAATAGAAGGATAATTATAGAATACGTAGAACAAGAGGTGTGAACAACTGGTTTACTGAGTTTGTTTTGATCATAGTGATGGAGACTGGAGTATAGTGAGGCCGGGTTGGTTATGATGAAGTTCACGCAGTCTTTGTCACCCAGGCTTCCCAACTGTCTGTCACCAAGGACTGTGAGTGGAACACAGGTATAGGAGGTGCAGGGGAGGTACAGTTGCCCAGTTTAGTAAAATTTACTAAGAAGAGATATCTCTGTTAAAAGAAATGTCATCCTTGGGCTGGAGGGTTAGCTCAGTGGTTCCAGCGCCTGCCTTGCAAGTGCAAGATCCTGAGTTCGATCCCCGGTAACCACATATAATGCTGGGCGTGGAGACACGCCCACCAACAATCAACACCGCATACCACAATGCCGGATGTGGTGGCTCACGCCTGTCATCCCAGCACTTCGGAGGCAGAGACAGGAGGATTGCTGAGTTTGCGGCGGCTTGCCTGGGCACCATAGTGAGCTCAGGGCCAGCCTGAACTACAAAGCAAGACCCTGTCTCAAAAAGCAAAAAAAAAGAAATGTCATCCTAGGCACAAGCAATGATTCTCCTTTAGTCACAGTGTTCCCTATCACCTCTCTGTCTGTCTGTCTGTCTGTCTGTCTGTCTGTCTGTCTGTCTGTCTTAGACTCCCCCTCCCTGTTCTATGTTTGGGCTGTTTCCTAGGCCTCTCTAAGCTGTCAGGGGGCCTGGAGGTAAGGTTGTTTACTCCCTCTCAACCTCCTGATTTAGACTGTCTTCTGGAAGGACTCTGAGTAGGCAGCCCCAGTAGGAAGATGCGGACAGCAGTCAGAGGAAAGTGTCTCTCTGGGGCCTCTTCATCCACAGAGTGAGCGTCTCCCAATTCTACCGCTGAAGGTCAGTGTCCAGGCGGGAGGGAAAGAGTTAAGAGGGGCCTGCTACAGGACTGGTCCGGACAGCTGCATTCCTTCCTGCCAGCCTGGGCCTGAGGCTAAATTTAGAAAGTGGCTAGAGTTTCTTGTTAACAGCTGTCCAGGCTCTCAGAGAAGAAGCAGGGAGGACAGGAGCGAGTGCTGGGTCTCTCTCACTGGTCGGAGCTTCTGGCCACTTCGCCTGGGACCTCAGCCCTGGGGTGGACACACAAGCAGGCTGGTGGTGAGTGTGCTTCTCTCTCCTTCTGTGGCCAGGAACCCCAACTCACAAGGACAGGCAGCTCTCCTCTGTGCTGCTGGGCCCCACGGGGATGCCTGGGACCGCTTCAGGGGATTTTGTGTACCTTAACAGGCTGTGAGATGGCGCCTTGAGCCAAAGGCCTCAACTTCCTGCTCTCCATTAGACATGCTGAGGACGGGCAGCGCCACCTCTCCCTGAAGAGACCATAGGTGTGCACGTAGATGCAGTGTGTATGTGTGTGATATACACACGTAGGCACGGCCTATCATTTAGGCAGAAAATATTTCTAATCTGAGGAGTTCGCTATCTTTCAATCTCTTTTGCTATCGTGGAAACCAGGTTATTCCTTCTTTAATACTGTATCTCTAAAGTGGCCTCTAAGTCAGCTGATAGGAGGGTCTCGGTGTCCTGTGAACAATAGCTGGGCTGGGTCCTTCACCCTCTTAGGGACCAACATGGGGCCGCCTCTCATTCCCACTCCCAAGGTGACATTATGGACACGTCCTGTCACCCTGCAAAGCTCTGGAACGTGACTCCCTAACTGTCTTCCTCCAGCCAAACTGACAGAGGCCCACAGACCGTCATGGCAGACAGCGGGGACCCAGAGGAGGAGCAGGTGGTTCCGGGAGAGGAAGATGAAGCCGATGTGAGGGCAGTGCAGGCCCGGTACCTCCGAAGCCCCTCACCCAGCCGGTAGGTGTGCACAGCGAGCTGTCGTGCCAGGGGGAGGTCACAGGGCATGGCAGGGAGCGGCCCAGGGGACACAGAGCCACTCCCGAAGCTCACTCATGCAGTGACATGCTGAGGACTTCTAGGCGTCCCACTCTCTGGAGGAGGCAAACAGACTAACGGCAACGTGCCATGGTGAGGGCTGGGTAGGAGAGCCTCTAGGGTCCAGGTGGCAGTGGGCCAGGGCAGGGAACAAGGGGACTTGGAAGGGCCACAGGGAGCTTCCTGAAGGTGAGAGCGCCGGCTGGAGCCTCGCAGGATGAGTAGAGATTTGCCAGGTCTGCCTCTCAGGCTTGACTCTGAGGACTGAGCTGCGTACAGGAGCGGCAGGCCAGAGACTGTAAGAGAAGGCATCAGGAGCGGAGAGCCCTGAAGGCCCAGGCTCCAGTACTAAAATAATCCTGCCTCCAGGATCAAGCTATTTCTTTCAAACTGAGGGGAAGCAGCAGGGTTCCAAGGGTGATAAACATCTTCCTGGGGAGTTCTCTTTATTGTACGGAAAATATTTTCAAACTTCCTTTTCTATCAAAAACATTGAAGACATAGGATGATGTAGAATTGGTATGAATTTTTAAGAAAAACCGTAAGACTAAAGCGACCCATTCTTCCTGGCTGCTAAAGCCTCAGTGTGCACGGGTGCCGGTTCCCTCTGCGGCCCCACTGAGAGCAGAGACCTGGCTTCTCGTGGGGAGAGCTCCTTTCACCAAGTGAGTGCAAAGAATTTTAAGCATCCACAGTTCAGCTGGATGTAGTTTTCCTCCATTCTCCTGGTGACTTGCTGCCTCCTTTCGTAGCCCCAAGGAGCTTCCTCGATGCAGAAAGACGGGAGCCTGGGCACTTTGCCCAGACAGAGCTTACAGGCTTCTCCCTTAAAATTCAGTTTACATTTCCACTTAGAAAAACTGCCATGATTGAGAGACTTAAATTGCATCCCTCCCTTCTTGCATATCCATGTTAGGGTAGATAGCTTTGTGTGTGGTTGTCGTGTGACAGCTTTGCGTATTAGGATAATGCTACCTCCCTTCTCACACAGATACTACTTTCTCATACTAATAAAATCCAAATTAGATACCTAAGCGGGAGATGTAGGAGCTCAGGGCCTTTCTGTCTTGGGGGGGTCTACAGTTTTTGTTGTTGTTGTTGTTTCATTTTTGTTTTTGTTTTGAGACAGGATCTCACTTTGTGGTTCAGGCTGGCCTTGAGCTCACTATGTAGCCCAGGCAAACCTGGACTCAGCAACCCTCCTGCCTCTGCCTCCTGAGTGCTGGGATGACGAGCATGAGCCACCATGCCTGGCACTGTGGCATGTGGTGCTGATCGCTGGTGGGTGTGAGCCACCATACCTGGTATTGTTGTATGGGGCTACCAGGGACTGACCAGGGACCTTGCGCTTACTAGGCAGGCACCAGAATCACTGAGCTCAATCTCCAGCTGGGGTCTACAGTTTTAAAGCATGATTCTTAATGTCACTGTGTCCATGAGCCTCAAGACAAAATGACAGAGAGCACAGAGAATCTCCCAGTAGGTTTTCATAGGGCAGATCTAAAAATGGCTACTTCTTTCCCACTTGTACTCCACAGTCTAGAATTCAGCAAGGCCACGTTTTCTTGCTAGGGGAATGGGGCACAAGGTCCGTGGAAAGGTCCTGGATGTCTTGGGAAAACGACACAGAATAGTCTCGGCCACAGTGCACTTCCCCAGGTAGTCTATCCACATTATCTTCCCACTCATAGAGTACATTCATGGCCTCCCAAAAGAAACAGCCCCAAATCTGACGTGCCAACTAGTGTAAGGGCCAGCCAGGTTCTCCAGGGGGCATATCCTCCTCCTCAGGCCTGAGTGCTCCTTCTCATCAGTGGAAAGAGAGGTACAGCCACCCTGGATTCTGGGCCTATCTGCCCCACAGGTCGGGAAGTCTCTGGGGGTGAACTGTCGTGCGGCTCTCTGAAGGAACTCTGGCAGCTGTTGTTCTCTTTGGCCTCTGGCTCCTCCCTCTGGGCTTCTTCCTTGCCCGTTATCCTTCATAGCTACATTTGAGGTAGAATGGGAGATCAAATCTTCCTTGAAGGCAGAATAACTTTTGCAGAACATATCTTCCTCATAGAAATATGGGGGTTCCAGGGTTGTTTTAAAGGTTATATTATCCATAGGCTTCAAATGTGTATATGTAGGGGAATGCTCACACTGAACTGTAGCCCCAGTTATTATTATTTTTGAGACAGGTTCTCAATAAGTTGCCCAGACTAGGTTTGAACTTGTAATCCTCCTGCCTCAACCTCCCAGAGCCACCATATCCAGATCCCAAAAGTTCTTTAAAACTCTTAGTTTCTGGGCAGGGGATTTAGCTCAGTGGTTCTGGCACCTGCCTAGCAAGTGCCAGGTCCCTGGTTTGATCCCTGGTAACCACATAACACGATACCAGGCATGGTAACTCACACTCACCAGCAATCAGCACCACATGCCACAAAACTAGGCGTGGTGGCTCACGCCTGTAATCCTAGCACTCAAGAGGCAGAGGCAGGAGGATTGTTGAATTTGAGGTTTGTCTGGGCTACATAGTGAGTTTAGGGCCAGCCTGAACTACAAAGAGAGACCCTGTCTCAAAAAACAAAAACAAACAACAAAACCTCTTAGTTTCTTTAAAAATATGACCCCTTCAAAATTTCACAGATTTCTGATCTATGTAGATCAGACTATCTCCTGGTGTTAGCAAATGAATCCTTGAGTTATGACCAGCCTGACATTTGAACAACTTGGGTTATGACCAGAATTTTAGTTTTAACTTACAACCAAAGTTTTGAATTATGACTCAAATGCTGGCCACTTGTGCTTCTAGATGGTCTTGGATAAGGATTTAACCCTTACAGAGTTCTAGAAGAAACATGACATCCTTTCCTGTGTGGGGTTAGTTGTGAACTCCTGGGCCAATGTCAATGAGTTCTCCCAGTGTACAAGAGACAGACTTTGAAGGCTGTGTAAAGGAGCCTAAGTCTTCAATTGACCAATTTGAGATAAAACCAGCCCTCAGAACATAATTGAGTTTGCAAGTTAAGGTTCCACTGTAATCACAATTAAAGTTCTTAGCTAGATATAGTTTTTAATTCTGATTCATGTCTTTCTTCCTTGTTTCAGCTTGACAACAGTTATTTTGAAAGGTTATCTGAAACTGAATTTGGATGGGAAGTTCAGAATGTTGCAATTTCTGGTATAATTGTTAGAAGTGTTTACAATAAAATATACAACTAGTGCATAGCTAACAAAGAACAAAGTGAATAAACTAAAATAAGGAAAGAAAGATAGGAAAAGAATACTGAAGAAGCATAATAAATAATAGCAGGACAGTAGGTTTTAAAACCTAAATATGTAAACTTACATTCAATTTAGATAGGCTGTTCCAATTAAAAAACAGATTGTCAGACCCACCTTTTTGGAACTCTACACATTATTTACAAGAGACACACCTTAAGAAAATACAAAGGCCAATGAAGGAAAGAGAACTTATGCTACTCTTCCAGTCACTATTCCTTATACTTCCAAAGTTTAGTGTCATAAAACAACCATGTTATCATGTTGGCAATCAGGCCCCTGGGCAAGCATTGAGGGGCTGGCTGGGTTTCTAAGTCATTGGAGAACTGGGCTGGAGGAATATGACAGATGGAGGTGACTGTGGGGTGGGGGCTGACCCAACAGTGGGTCTGTGAAGCAGAGGGCAGCGCGTTCTGTGACTTGCGAGGCTCCTGCCCAGAGCTCTTAGGATTGTCTTTCCTTGTGCTTGTCCCATGTGGACTGGTCTCAGCTTTCTCAAAATGTGATTGCTGAATTCCACAAGTTTCACCTAAAATAATAAGGCTGAAGTACACTGAGTTTTCATGGTCTATCCTCAGAAGTCATAGTGTCATGTCTTTTGTATTCTGCTGCCATAAGTTTCCCGGGGGGTGATGTAGACCCCATCATCCCAAAAGAGGAGTATCAAGGTCTCAATCCAAAGGGGGAAGCAGGATGGGAGATACTGTGGATGCCTTTAGAAAATAAATGTCCGTGCTTATAAACACAAATGTAAACAAGCCAGTGAAGCTATAGTGATAACAGAAAAAGGAGATTTTAAGATTTACTAAAGAGGGACATTTCACAGAGATCAAAGATTCAATTCACCAGGAAGACATAATCACATTAAATATCTAGGATCCAAGCAAATTGACAGAACTGAAGAGAAACTTCACAATCTTATTCAAATGTATTTTTTAAGAAAATTATCTCATTGTTCTGATAAAATGAGAAAAAAAGTCATCCAGAATATAGGAAATTCAAACAATACAAAAAGCAAGATTAACCTAATTGACATTTTTAGAATATATACCCAGTAACTTCAGGATATATGCTTATCACAGGGACATGGAATATTTACATATATATGTACTGGGCAATACACACACATACACACACACACACAGGGCTAGGAACACATCCACAAATTTCTTTCAACTATCACAAAAATTATGATAAAGGGCTGGGATTTTAGCTCAAGTGGTACCGCGCCTATCTTGGAAGCACAAGGGCCAGGGTTTGATCCCCAGTTCCACAAAAAAAAAAAAGTAAAAACTTAAATTCCAACCACTATTCCATACAATTTTACAATCACCAGAATACTTAAAATTACAGAGATAGCAATGCTAGTGAGAGTGTAAGGCGATCAGAACTCCCATCTGTCGCCACTGAGAGTGTAAACTGATACAACCCTTTGGAGTGATTTCTCAGTATCTACGAAAGCTGAGCACACGCTGGCCTCTGACCCAGCAGGCTCACCTGGATACACAGAGAGCAGAGACAGTATGTATGTGCACCGGAAAAATGAGTGCTAGAATGTTTTAGCAGCTAACAGTCATTAATGATATGGATATTCAAACAATAGGATGACCTAACCAGTTAATAGTAGGCTAGATAAATAAAATCTGGTAAATATTTTTAAAAATATTGCCGTATGGTATACACATTTTGTTCACTGTCTGTCATTTTGGTGGGACTGGGCTTTCGCAGGTTACTGGCTGAAGAAGCAAATAGAAAGCACAGGCAGAGGTGGGGTCACTGAGAGGGAAGGTAGGAGGCTGTAAAGTTGTCCTGCCACAGGGCAAAAGGGTTTGTTCACAGGGGTGTCGCAGGGTCACTCAGTCCTCAGCCCATGCAGCATCCAGTCCCCTCAGCCTGAAGGAGTCAAGGGGAGCCAGGCGGAGTGTCCTTTGCTGTGGCCTCACATTCAGAGCAAATTTTCCTTGGGTTCTCAGTGATACTGCTGAATCCTGCGGGCTTGCAAGCCCCTTCTTGGTTTGCATGTATCTCTTAACAACTGCTTTCTAGAAGTAGATCCCAAATCAGCTAGCCTTTTCAGAAATCTCCAAGGAAGGTACACAGGTGGTGACACAGGTGGTGACACTTCACTGGCTGTCTCTCCTCACAATGCCATTGTGAAATCGGAACTATAAAGGACTGCACAAGGATTTGAACTATCACCCAGTCAATCTTATTCAGTTACATAGGACTGGGTTTAGAGAAGGCCAGACAAGTGAATCTACAGTGTATCAGACTGGGTGAGAGTATTTGCAAATGATGTATTCAATAAAGACCTTACATCTGGAGTATACTTTTAAAAACTCTGACAACCCAATAATTAAGAAAACTCAGTTTAATAAGGGGCCAAAAATTTACACATATACTTCACCAAAAAATATACAGATAGCAAACAAGAATATAAAAAGATGCTCAAAATCCTTAGGCATTAGAGAAGTGGAAATTAAAATAAAAATGAGTTGCCATTACATATCTGTTGGAATTTATAAAATTAAAAAGCCCAACCAAATGTTGGTGAGAATGTAAACTACCTAGAACAATCCTATATTGCTGGTGGGAACTGAAAATGTTGCAATCATTTTGCAAACAGTCAATTTCTTATAAAGTTAAACCTATACCTACCTAAAAATGTACCTATGTCCATATGATTCAGATTTTCTAGGTATTTATCCAAGAGAAATGAAGGCCCACTGTTTATTTAAAGCCTTGTATGTGAATGTTCACAGCCCAGAACAAACTAAATGTCATGAACAAATGGAAGAATAAATACACAGCAGTATGTATATATATATATATATACACACACACACACACACACTGATATATATATATATCAATAGTATACACCAATAAAAAGAAAGACAGTATTGATTCATACAACATGGGTAAATCTTAAAATAATTATGCTGAGTGACAGCAGTTAGACAAAAAGAGTGTAAGAGTGCATGCTGTATTATCCCATTCTCACAGAATCTAGAAGAGGCAAGCTAAGGTCTTCTCTGTGGCGCAGTGACAGCAGAGTGGGCAGGGAGGCCAAGATCGAGGGCTTACAAATGGGCACGAGGAAGTACTGTGGGAGAACAGCTAAGTCACAGCCTTGCTTGGGGTGATGCTTTTACCGATGTAAAAACCATACATTTAAAATATGTGCATTTTATATCAATTATACCTCAAACAAATCTGTTTTTCAAAAGGCCATGGTGGGGGGGGGGGACAGGAAAAGCCTCTCGTATGAGGCAGCATGGTGCTGTGAAAAGAATTTAAGTGGCGTAACTGAGATGGAAGCAGAGGTGAGAGCTGCTCTCTGGCTTGTTAGCCGGAAGAGCTTGCAGATAACTTACTATAACATCATAATACTAGATTTACCCAGTGTCAGAGATGGAACAAGACACTGTATACAAAGGAGTAGTAGGTATTTGATAAATGGTGGTTTTCCTCCCATTTCCTTACAGAGAAAAATATCTGACAACCACTTCTTTTCAATAACTCATGATGTCAAGAAACTACTTCATCGAAGTCCCACTCCCACTCCCACCAGCGAGGGTGTGGTGTCTCTCCATTTTGCTGTCAGTGAGTCCTGGGTCCTCAGAGACAGGGCACTGCTCACTGCTCTGGGTCCCCTTCCGAACAAGCCGCCTTGTCGTGGCAAGGGCCTGAAATTCTGTTCCTCCTTAGCTAAAAGGTTTGCATCTTTCTAAACTGAAGCTATACCCTAAGTCAGCCAATACCTTAGTGCTTGAGCTAGCTTCCCAGGGCTGCTGTAACATAGAAACGTAAGTTTATTCACGGATGGCTTGGGAAGCCAGAAGACCAAACTCAAGGCGGCAGCCAGAGCTATAACTTCCTCCAGAGCTCCACAGGGAGGCTCCTTCTTTGTCTTTTCCCAGCTTCCATGGCCACTGGCATCGCTTGCCTGTGGCAGCATTTGTCCCATGTCTGTCCTCTCCTTCTTCTGTCTTCTTCTCTTTTCTTACATGGACACTTGCCACTGGCTTTAGAGTCCACCCTAAACCAGGCTGATCTCATCTCCGGATGTTTAATTTAATTGCATCAGCAATGATACTTCTATTTTTAAAAAGTTACACACACAGGCTCCGGGAGACCCACCTTTTTGGAGGGCCACCATTCAACCCACTGCAGCCCTAGATGCCGCTGCTGGTAGACATAGCCACACTCCGCTGCAGAATGACGACAGAGCCTGAAGGAACTTCACTCCACGCTCCCAACACCCACTGCCAACCAAGCCAATTAGTTCAGAGATGAAGTTTGCTTGTTGTCCAGACAGCAAGTCTCAATATTTCATGCCTCATCTATAAAGTCGCACCCTAGGGTGAAGTAACAGCCCAGCAAAATGAGTAGACTGTGGGCAAGAGGGCCAAATTTTCATTTGTGCACTAGCCTCATACCACCAATTCAGACCTTGGCTTAATGAGTCATTCTCTCTGTCGGAAAACTCTGTAGGAAAATAGCTACGGAGTTGTTCATCTCCCAGCCAGGCAAGACCAAAGATAGCAAACCTTTCAGGCTTTTCAGTGATAACAAACAACCCCCTGCAGTACGCATGACAAAAAGTCACCATCACGCCCTTCTTGAGCTAACCCTGAAAGGTTCAATCTAGCTGGGTGTGGTAGTACATGCCTGTGATCCCAGCACTTTGGGTGCTGAGGCAGGAATATTGCAAATTCAGGCCCGTTCTGAGCAATTTAGTGATTTAGCAAGACTCTGTGTCAAAATTACACTTTTTTCTTTTGAGAAGGCAAGGAATGCAGTTCAATCAAAAGGCCTGGGTTCAATCCTGAATACTTCCCAGAAAAGAGAAATGTGAAACTTTCATTCAGAGGGGCACTTTGGCAAGAGCTTCTACCTTCCCCATAACCAGAGAGTGGAAGGTTGATCAATAGGGGAGTTCCGTGCAAAGCCATCTCTGACTGTCCCTTTCTTCTAAGCCATTTCTGGGTGTCTCTTCCTCTCCAAAGCAGAAGTAACATTTTCTTTCGCGTCTGACTCCTGAGTTTAGGAGTTGTGTTTTTCTATTTCTCTCTTGTATTTTTAAAAGTCAAAGTCCATTTCTTGTTTTGGCCCTTCAGATCTGAAGTTCTCACGTCTTTGCAGTGTTTGGGACTCCTTGGCCGTTTGGCCAGGCCTTTTCCCTCCGCCTCTGGGGCTGCTGGGCTCCAGGCTGGTCTCTCTTCTCCTGTGAAGCTCCATCTGGGAGCCTGGTGGTGGAGGGTGCGGTAGGAGATGGGCCTGAAGTGTCATTTTCATGTCCTGACTGTGTCTCCTCCAGAAGCTCTACCCTGTCCTCCATCTATCCTTTCCTTTTCTATTCCCTTTTCTTGAAGATTTTTCTGCCTCTCTTGCTAAGCCCATTGGAAGCAGCCTGCCAAACATCATTTTTACCCTTCCTGACTTCTCGCCTTCCTCTGTGCTCACGTGTGATCACTTTTCTCTAAAGTGGCCACTTAGAAGTGAGAAGGAGCTTAGAAATCTGGTTCTTTTTCACAAAAGCCAAAAAAAAAAAAAAAAAAAAAAAAAAAAAAAGACGCGTCCCCTCCTGGGCCTCTGTTTCCATTTCATTTCCAAGAGACTCCTTGACAGGCACCCATCAGCCTGTGGGAGGCTGGTGGGGAGACCCCAATTCTGCTCCATTCCTCGTCTAAACCTGGATATGTGGCAAGAAACTTAAAGCAGCAGCTTTCAAACTTTGCTGACCATAGTCTGCAGTAGGACAGATCGTTTATACCTTGGCTTGGGTGTGTATACTGGGATGTGAGAATGACTTATCCTTAGATGGGTGATGTCAGTCTCCATTCCTCTCTCCCTTCTTCCTTCTTCCTTTGGTTTCTCTTTTCCTCCTTCCTTCCTTTTATCTCTCCCTCTTTCCCTCCCTTGTTTCCTCCTTTCCTTCTTTCCACTCTCCTTCTTTCCTTTCTACTTTTCCCAGACCCTGGTCAAAACCCATTCACTTGATTAAATTATACACTAATGAGTCCCAGTCTGCAATTTCCGCAAAGCCCAGACTCACCGCATGCTGTCCTGGTCTTTGTTAGGAAGTTCATCAAATTCCCCTTTATTGTTTCTTGTTCAATTCACCCTCAAGGCTTTTGAGCTGCTGCTTCCTGATCCTGTGATGAGGTATATATCGATCCTAGATCCTCTTTTCCCTGCCTGTCTTTTGTCAACAGCCAGCCCTTGCTGCTTTCTAATCAGGGTGTGAGTGTCATCACACTCCATCTCAGGGACACTGCCTGGGGCACAGACATGGCCATAAATCAAAACCTCCCAGGGCTGCCATCCTCCTGACCTTGCAAATACCAACAGGCCCAGCTGTTCAGGTCTCTCCTGCCTCCCCCTTTTCTTTCTCTGCAATCCTGCTTCTTGCAGAAAACCGGAATCGTCTTGGTCATACCTCTTTTGTTAGACTTAATAACCGTGTCTATGCCAAAACAGTTTTATGATTATTAGGTTTACATCTCCCTCACTGACTCATAAAAATATTTGAAATCTACTCTCATTCCACAGTGTGTGATAAACAGAGCAGCCAAGGACAGAGCACTGTGGGGTTGGGTGGGCATCTCCTCTCTGCTGTCCTCATTTCTCAATGAAGAGGCTGCCGACTTCCCAAAAGCGCACTGGGTCTTCACCTGGGCTCCTCACACCTGCTGACTCAAACTTGGAGCTCAATCTTTATGCTCATGAGAAGAGAAAATGTTTCTCAGTCACTTCTGTTTTCAGATTTTAATTTCAAATTCTCCCCTATCAAGCCCACAGCCTCAGAGTTCAGATATATTTAGACAGATGCTTAGTCCCCGGTATTTGTCACTTAAAAGCAAACTCTCACAATTTGAATCAATGCCTTTTAGGGAAAATGGAATGGTTGGGGCTTCTTACGACTTGTTCCCAAGTCAGGATCCTGGTATCACTCCTGTTTCTAACTTCCTCATGAGACAGCTGGGGGCTTCCTGTGCATTTTAGGCTAGTGTCCACTGCTTGGGGTACTGAATGCAAATGTGAGAGAGTGTTTTTTGAAATATGGAGGCCTGGAGGCCCACAGAGGAACAAAAGAAGATGGCCATGTGGGAGAAATGAGGGCGACTGAGAAAAAGAAGCCTTAGAATCCCCGTGGTAATGCAAAAATTCTGTGTGCATTTGTTTTATTTTGTCCCAAATTTTGATTAACATAATATTGATCCTTAGCAAATAAAATGACTCACATGTTACTAATGGTAGTAGAAATAATTTGATTACTAAATATAATAATAAAACCTTATTAAATATTTGTTGATGCAGAAATAGTACTCATGTTAATCTGAAATGCGAGATGTTGATTCTAGTTTTATGAAATATGGATATTTGAAAACCAAGACTGCCTTGATTTTCCATAAGGTCTGTTACACAGGCAGTCTTTGCTCATCCATGTAGGCTTTTATTTGTTATTACTTCTTATCCACAATACATGGGAGTCAGTTGGCATTTGCATTTGGTTCAGTATCACTATTAGGGAGAAGGATACCTTATCATTTGCTCAAAACCCACTTTCTAACCCTGGGATTAACCCTGCCCCTTTTTATCAATTGTGTTTAACAAAATGCCCTAAATATCATGAGTAAAAGTGGTAATTTTGTTTTGCTTCCTTGTTCATGGATAAGGCATTTTGACAGGGCCTAGCGGGACAGCTTATATGTATTTTACTGTTATGTGTGACATCAGCTGAGATGATCAGAAAGGTTGGAGACCCATCACTCTCTCACTGGTTGGGAGCTCAGAGGGGACTGCTTACCAGTGCCTTTCAGGACTGGGAGTATCAGACTTCTGATATGGCAGCTAGGGACTTCCAGGGAGAGTGCCCATAGTCAGAAAACGGAAGCATCTCTCAAGAAATTCTGTCAAGACAACTGACTAGATGTTAAAGCTGATAAGATAATATTGTCTGCCATTGACACAGTTTAGTAAATCTAATAAAGAGGAACACGTAGGTGGGACCTAAGAGGACCATGATTTCCTACAGAGAAACAGAATTGCAGAAAAAGCATTGGCTGCACTACCATAAAACAGGAGGAGGAGGAGGAAGAGGAGAAAAAGAAGAAGGAGGAGGAGGAGGAAGAGGAGAAAAAGAAGAAGGAGGAGGAGGAAGAGAAGAAGGAGAAGTCAAAGAATAAAGACAAAGAATAAGGGGAGGGTGCTGGTTTGCAGTGTGAACAGCACAGAGAACTTGTGAAACATGGAGATCCAGACAGCTTGGCAAAGAAGGGGTCAGAGTACCTTGCAATAAATATCCTATGGCCTCAGCATGGATCAGAATGAAATGAAGAAAGTCCTGGGCCAGAGATTTAGCTCAGTGATTCTGGCACCTGCCTGGCAAAGGCAAGGTCCCTGGTTCCATCCCCATAACCACATACAACAATACCGGGCGTGGTGACTCACGCCCACCAGCAATCAGTACCACACACCACAGTGCTGGGCGTGGTAACGCAGGCCTGTCATCTCAGCACTCAGCACTCAGGAGGAAGAAGCAGGAGGATTGCTGTGAGTTTGAGGTTTGCCTGGGTTACATAGTGAGCTCAGGACCAGCCTGAACTACAAAGCTGTCTCAAAAAAAAAAAAGTCCTCCCATGACAGAGGGAAGGTAAACAAGAGGTTCCCAGCAGCCCAATTGGCACCATGGATACCTGAATTTTAGGTGCTGGTGGGTCCTGTATCCCTATAGCTGTCAAGAGGTGCTGCTCCAGAAGGAGAATTCAGCTCTTGTACTAGCCTTTCCACTGAGCCTTCTGCTGCCACCTGCTACCATTGTGAAAGCAAATCCAACCATGCCTGCCCCTGCTGTTGTGCAGATACAGCCTCCAGAGACTGACAGCTGCATTCTGCACCACACAAACATTTAGCTCCCACTGCCAAGTGAGCTGTACCATTCCCGCTCCAGGCCCACTAGAGTAGCCCCACCTCCATTTGGCCTGTGGAGACAAAGTAGCACAGAGGATGCTCCATACCACCCAGATTTCCTGGGTGGCCTCAGCCTCACATGGCCCATGAAGAGTGATAGTCACATTTCTGCCATCAGGACCAATCTGGGCCTGCTGGAGTGGCCACCTAGTGGGTACCTTGTCTGCTTACCTTCCACAAGTGTGTATCACACCAGTTTAAACCACTAGAGTATCTCCTCCCCTGCATGGCCTGCAAAGAATAGTCTCTACACGCAGACCTGCTGCTAATGCACCATATCCAAAGCTATCAATTATAGCTGAAGACATGATGAGGAGATCACAGCATGGTGCCCAACTGGAACTAATACCAAAGAATCCTAACAAACTTATACTTAAGCCTAAGTCTGTTAGGAGAGAGCATTTCACTATGAAAACCATTCTATAAAGTTGGTAGAGATGTACAAACATCAACATGGGAACGTGAAAAGTATGAAAATCAAGGGAATGTGAGATTTCCAAAGGAACACAAAAACTATCAACAGACTCTCCGAAAAGAAATTGATAAAATGCCTGAAAAAAGAGTTAAGCTGGTCAGGTGGCACTCATTTGTAATCCTAGCACTGGGTAAAGTAAGGCAGGAGGGTCACCATGAATTCAAGGCCAGCTAGGCTATAGTGAGTTCAAAGCCAGCCTGAAGTGCCTAGCAAGAACCTGTATCAACAGAACAAAACAGAACAACCCACTAAAACACAAGAGTTCAAGAATAATTCTAAGGAAACTCAATGAGGTAGGCCAGGCAGTGTAAGATCCTTAGTTAAACCCCTGGAACTGAGAAAGCAAGCAAGAGAGAGAGAGA
>PVIC010022659.1:0-27532 GCA_004025085.1 Thryonomys swinderianus
CTGTCAAAGTAACAGACCCAAGGACCAGTGAAATAGATTAGAAGATCCAGAAACAACTTCGAATATACTAAGCCACCTCATCTTTGACAGAGGAGCCAAACATCCTCAGTTGAGGAAAGACAGCCTCTTTAACAAATGATGCTGGAAAAACTGGGCTTTAATCTGCCAAAAACTAAAGCTAGACCTATCTCTTTCACCATGCACTAAACCAAAATCACAGTGGATTGGAGACTTAAACATTAAAACAGAAATACTAAACCTGCTTGGAAACAGGATAAGTAGAACTCTTGAAGACATTGTATTAGGGAGAAACTTTATGAACAAAACCTCTATAGCACAAGAATTAGCAGAAGGAAACAACAAATGGGATCTTATCCTACTAAAAAGCTTCCTCACAGGGCCGGAGGGTTAGCTCAGTGGTTCCGGCGCCCGCCTCGCAAGCACAAGATCCTGAGTTCGATCCCCGGTAACCACATAGAATGCTGGGCATGGAGACTCACGCCCACCAACAATCAACACAGCATACCACAATGCCAGGCGTGGTGGCTCACGCCTGTAATCCCAGCACTCGGGAGGCAGAGACAGGAGGATTGCTGAGTTCGCGGCGGCTTGCCTGGGCTCCATAGTGAGCTCAGGGCCAGCCTGAACTACAAAGCGAGACCCTGTCTCAAAAAAAAAAAAAAAAAGCTTCCTCACAGCAAAAGAAACCACTGGCATCACTAAAAGACAACCAACAACATGGGGAAAAATCTTTACTAGCTGTTTCTGAGAAAAACATTAGAATATATAAAGAACTTTAAAAAATCAGTCCCCCCAAATTTAAAGACCCCGTTCAAAAATGGGCATCAGAAATGAACAGACATGTCTCAGAGGAAGATGTAAAAACAGCTAAGAAGCATACAAAGAAATGCTCAACATCACTGATAACTCGAAACGAGCCTTTTTTACCATAAGGTCATGAAAATTTCTTCCTTGAGGTCATATATATTTCTAAGAGAGAAGACAACACATTATTAAATATAACCAGAAAGATTTAAATTATTTTTAATCAAATGAAGTTATAATAACCTTTAAAATTACCATCTTTTCTATTGGGGGAAAAGATATGGCAAAGAAATCTTTGAGGGTAATCACTATTTTGACAGGATTCTTCTAACTGAAGACAGGTATGTGGGACTGGTTATACTCTTCTTGGCAAAAAGCTCTCTTCTAGCCATGCCTGGATTCTCTTCCCCAAACTCTAGACCAGATAATGGGAAAGATCATTCATCTCAGCAAAGTGTAATTGCGAGTCATGTGCAAGGAGGCGTTCAGAGTTATTATACCAATAGACAATTTTTAAATCAATACAAAAAGCACAAAGAAGACAATTTAAAATAAAATTATTCTCACATCAAAGCTTAAATTACAGATAGTTTAAAAAAAGAATGAGTCATTGCTCTTATTCCTTGATGTTCAATTTTAGACATAAAACTTAGGTATATTTTTAGAAGTAATTGTGTTCTACAGGATTAATTAGGACTAAAATTTTATTTACTGCCGGGCGTGGTGGCTCATGCCTGTCATCCCAGCACTCGGGAGGCAGAGACAGGAGGATTGCTGAGTTCCAGGCTTGCCTGGGCTACATAGTGAGCTCAGAGCCAGCCTGAACTACAAAGTGAGACCCTGTCTCAAAAAAAAAAAAAAATTATTGCTCTTTAGTTCCTTTCAATACTAAAACCTCCTTTTAAAAGTCACCTAGTATTCTAGAAAGTTCATTTTCATGTGAGTTATTCCGAATTTTTCAGAACTATAAATGAAAACATAACTGTGACAAAGAAAAGTTTCCTAAACTTAGGAAAAGGATTAGCATTACGGGAGGGCCTGGGGCATTTAGTTCGAGGGTAGTTAGTCTAAGGTAAACCCCAGGTTTGTCAATGCAGAAACTTTGCTAAAGACCAGGATACAACCAAAAACTAGTCAGTGACAGCCTCCCACTGTGGGGCTCTTCCCACAGTCTAGGAAGAGGTACACTGTTACCCAAAATTACACCTATTTAGATTTGGGGATAATGTTCTAAAATAAAAGTAAACTGAAATGAAAGTCTGTCACAGGAGGAAGACCCAGTATCAGCCGTTCAGACAAGAAAGGGGCTCGTGAGGTCGTGTTAAACTCACACCGCGCTCGCCGGCTGCAAGTGAGCAGCAGACAGAACAGCACGTTCCAGTCTCGGTGGGCAGACAGCCAAGGGCTTTTGTGGAAATGGGATAAAAAGGTTTTTCCAGCTCAAGTACATGGACTGGGGAAAAAGGCTCAAGATGCGAACAGAACATCCAGTGCAGTGTTAAGGACCTGGGAATTTATTTTTAGACAGTTAAGAACCTTGGAAGTGTTCTAAGCAGAGAAGTAATGTTGCTTTTTAAAAAGCTTTTTCTAGAAAAAAAAATGTGGAAACAGTCAGTATTAGAGGAAGCCAGGTCTACACCTAAGAAAAACAGTTCAAGGATGGGATGTAGCTCAAAGGTTTAGCACTTGTCTCGCATGTGCAAAGACCTGGGTTCAATAACCAGCACAGCAAAAGAAAAAAGAGAAGAAAAACAATCCAAAGACCAGTGCAGTAACCTAGGGCCTATGGCACTGTCTGGATAGGAGTCCTTGTGATGGACAGAAATCAAAGGTTTGTGAGGCAGGAAAGAAAACATCAGTGATGACTATGACTTTCAATACTTAAGCCAAACAGAGGAAGAAGAGGAATTAATGAATGCTAAGCAGTGGGGGAAAAGGAAAGGAAAAATAGAACGCTGAAGCCCAGGGACACCAAAGAAAACATTGCTAAGAAGAAGGAAACAAGACTTGAAATCCAACTCTTGGATTTAGCAGCATGGAGATACCTGGCCACTTGAGCAAAGAGAAGTGACAGCAGTATCAATTCTTTTCTAATACATTTTCTTGGTCTATTTTATATGTACATGATGATCACATTCAACATAGTGAATTTGTACCTGTACATGACACCTCCTCATTCTCATTTTTTCCCCTTTCCCCTCCCCTATTCTAGATAGTAGTCGTTGAGAAACAGGTGGTAAAAATTCTTTGCCATATTGAAAGTAGACTTTTTGCTCTGTTGGTGGTTTCTCTTCCTGTGCAGAAGCTTTTTAGTAAGTTGAGATCCCACTTGTCTATTCTTTCTGCTAGTTCCTGTGCTACTAGTTTTGTTCATAAAGATTTTTCCTATGCCAATGTCTTCAAGAGTTCTACCTAACCTATTTTCTAGCAAGTTCAGTGTTTCTGTTCTAATATTTAGGTCTCTAATCCACTTTGATTTTAGTTTGGTGCATGGAGAAAAAGATAAATACAGCTTTAATTTGTGATAGGTTGAAACCCAGTTTTTCCAGCACCATCTGTTAAAAGGGTTATCTTTTTTCCCTTGAGGGTATTTGGCTCCTTGTTTCTACACCTTCTAGTCTGTTCCACAGATCTCCAGGTTTATTTGCCAATAGCTGTTTTTATCACAGTGGCTTTATAGTATAGTTTCACGTTGGGAATTTGATACCCCCCACCATGTCCTTATTCTCTAGGATTGCTTTTTTTATTCTAGGTCTCTTCTGGTTCCAGATGAATTTTAGGATCATTTTCTGTAGCTCTGTGAGATATACTGTTGGGCTTTCAATTGGGATTGCACTGAATCTATACATTAGTATTGGCAGAATGACCATTTTGACAATATTGGTTTTTCCTACCCAGGAACAAGGTATGTCTTTTTATTTTCTGGTATCTTCTTTGATTTCCCTTTTCAGAATGCTATAATCTTCAGAATAGACATCTTTCACCTCTTTTGTTAAATTGCTTCCTAGATAATTCATTTTTTAGAAGCTACTACAAAAAGGAATTGATTCCCTGATTTCTTTTTCAGTGAATTCATTGTTTTGTATATACAAAAGTTATTGATTTTTGAGCATTGACCTTGTCTCCAGCCATACTACTAAATCTGGCAATTAAGTCCAGCAGTCTTTTGGCTGAGTTTTTAGGATCTTCCCTATAGAGTATCATGTCATCAGCAAATAATAACACTTTACCTTCTTCCTTTCCTATCTTTATTCCTTTTATTTCATTCTCTTGTCTAATTGTTGTGGCTGTTTCCAGCATTTTATTGAGCAGAAATTATAGTAGACATCCTTGTCTTGTTCCTGATCTTAGTGTGAAAGGTTTCGGTTTTTGACCATTTAGTATGATGCTGGCTCTTCGTTTCTCATTAGTAGCTTTTATCAGGTTGAGATAAGGACCATCTATTCCAATTTGCTGTAGGGTTTCAACCATGAATGGGTGTTGGATTTTGTTGAACATATTCTCTGCATCTATTGAGATGATCATTTGGTTTTTGTCCGTGAGTCTGTTAATGTAATATATTACATTTATTCATTTATGTATGTTGAACCATCTTTTCATCTGTGGAATGAATCCAACTTGGCAGGGTGTATGATATTCTTGATGATCCTGTATATGCTGTTTGCCAGTATCTATTGAGGGTTCTTGAGTCAATGTTCTTTAGGAAGATTGGCCTGTAGTTCTCTTTTTTGGTTGGGTCTTTCTCTGCTTTTGGAATTAATGTAATGGTTACTTCCAGGAATGAATTTAAGAGTACTGCTTCCCTTTATATTTTTATTAGAGTTTGAGGAGTAGTGGCATTAGCTCTTCTCTGAAAGTCTTGTAGAATTCAGCAGTAAAGTCATCAGGACCAGGGCTTTTCTTTGTTGGTAGGTTATTAATTACATTTTCAACTTCACAGATTGATACTGAGGTGTTTAGCATTTTTATATCTTCTTCATTCAACTTTGGAAGTTCATTTGTGTTCTGGAATCTACCATTTCTTTTGTGTCTTTGATCTTACTGGAGTAAAAGTTCTCAAAGTAAGTGTTTATCGTCCTCTAAATTTCTAGGGGTCTGTGGTGATTTCCCCCTTTTCATTCTTGATTGCCTAGATTAGAGCATTTTCCTTCATTTGATAAGGTTGGCTAAGGTTTATCAATTTTATTTTTTCAAAAAACCAGCTATTCAATTTGTTGATTTTTATATCATTCTCTTAGTTTCTATTACATTAATTTCTGCTCTACACTTTATAACTTCCTCCCTTATATGAGCTTTGAGTTTGTCTTGCTCTTCTTTTTCTAGTAGGTTGAAGCTCAGCATTAAATTGTTTACTTGAGCTTACTCTGTTTTCTTAGTATGTGCATTCATTGCTATGAATTTCCCTGATAGAACTGTTTTTATTGTCTCCCATAAATTCCTATATGTTTTCCTGGCATTACCATTTAAATAGAGAAACAGTTATACTTCTGTATAATATTCTAATTTCTTGTGTGACACACTGGTGGCTCAGGAGAGTTTTGTTCAATTTAGATGTGTTTGTCAGGTTCTTGGAATTTCTTTTGCTATTGATTTTCAATTTAAATGTGCTGTGGTCTGACATTTTACAAGGAATAACTTCAACTCCTTCGCATTTACTTAAACATGCTCTATGAACTAGAATGTGATCTATTTTGGAGAATAACCCATGAGCATGTGATAAGAATGTATCTTTGTATGACTCTGTGGAATGAAATACTCTGTAGACATCTATTAAGACCATTTGTTAAAAGTTTGGTTCAGTTCAAATATTTCATTATTGATTTTTTTTTGTCCAATCTATTTGTGACAGTGGGCTACTGAAGTACCCTGCTATTATTTTATTAGAGCTCAAGTGGCTTTTCAAGTCCATTAATATTTGTTTTGTGGGTGCACTAGAATTTGTTTCATAAATATTTATGAATGTAATCATTTTCTCTCGGATACCTGTATAAGGATATAGTGTACTTCTTTGTCTTTCTTAACTAGTTTTGGTTTGAAATCTACTTTGTCTGCAAATCAGATAGCCACTTTTGCTTTTTTGTGGTTCCCTATTGCTTGGAAAATTGTGACAATAAGACAATCTGTGATTATATGCCAAAATTTAGAATTATCCAGAAATATGTTTGAAACATACAGGTCCTTCAATATAACAGCATTACCCTTTGGGAATAAATGGTTATTGGGGAGCTGGAGGGTGGTGAGAGAGAAAGAAAGGGAGAAATTAGAAAAGGGTTAGAGGATATATGAAGATGACACAAATCCTGGGAAACTGATAGAGGCTAGAAGACAAAAGAGACAAAAGGGACAAATACAATAGAACAAACCACCAATAGCAGGATCACTAGAAACTATTTAACCTCCTATAATAGTGCAAAAAAAAAGACAGAGTAGAAAAGACTGAAATGCATTAACTTCTGGAAACTGACTGAAGGACAGATTAGGGTGAAGGAACAAAAAAGGAATAGGGTACCTAGCAGCAACAGACTAACAGGAGATTATTTTCTGTCTCCTATAAAAATAAGAGCAGTTGAAAAAAGAAAAAAACCCAAAATTGGACAGACTCAGCAATAAGAGCATAATGAAAAATGAAAGAGTGGGCATAAAAAAGAAAGAAAAAACAACAGCAGCAACAACAACAAAACAAAGTCAAAAACACTACCAAAAGGGCTCCTAATGGCAGGGGTCTGTTATCTTCTATAGATAGTGTAGGCAGTAGCACACAGGTTAGAGGTGACTAGTCACAGAAAGGCAGCCATCATCCCCTGTCTAGGTTCTGGCTATCATGCCTCAGTTGAGCTCAATAAACGCAGGCTTCAACTCTGCAACAGTCCAGGGTCTTGTAGGTGGGACTGTACAAACTCACCAATGGCTGCAGTCAACAGGATTTCTTCACTCTTCCAGTGGGTGTTTTCATGATATGGTGGACAGGGTAGAGTCAAGCAGTGAAGGCCTCTGCCTAAGTCCCAGCACTGCCATTTCACTTACTCAGTGTGCACAGACAGGTAGATGGAGTCTCTGGTGGCTCCTCCCTACGCACTGGTCCAAGGAGAGGTCAGGGCCCAGCATCAGTGTACACAGACCAGAAAATGGAGTCTCTCCAGGCTTCTCTTCCCACACCCTGTGGAAAGGCAGACCAGACCTGCATGGCAGAGGCCTGCTGCCACAGCAGCAGTGCTTACCCAGCATAGGCAGACAAGTAAAGGGAGTGTCTTTGGGCTTCCAGTAGGGTCAGTTCTCGACAAAGAGCATAGACAGGGCAGAGAGTCAGCATTTCCAGTGAATTAGGCTAAAAGCAGAGAGAAATGGAGTAGAAGTAAAGATAGATTCAGCTATATAACTTTCTAATATAAAATTATATAACGCAGCATATAGGGTATTTGTATATGTCAAATGTTGTATATATCTTTACAGGCAATACAGGACTTTCGCGATTATATTTTGGGATTGAAAACATAGTAAAAGTAAAACATTTGAATCACTTAGAAGCTAAAACATTCAGCATCACATCATTGAGCAATTATGTGCTGAGCAGCATGGAGAGGAGACAGAAGATTTATATATTATGGTTAGGGAAAGCTACAACACCTGAGATGAGGTAATACAGCTTATAATCAAGGAAGAAATTGCTTGTGCAGAACACACTTAAAAGCTATCTGGTTGTTGATTAAGTTGTAGCTTTTCAAATGAAACATGAAGTCATTTTACCTTAAAACTGTCAGACTGCTGCTGCAATACGATGGCCTTCGCAAAATTTTATTTCGAGTACAACACAACAATGCCATCTACTGGCTAGAACTGAAATTTTCTGATGGGTTTTTATTCTACTTAGTTCATAATACCATGTAATAAAATCTAAATACAACACGAACTTTAGATGTCCAGAAAGAAGCTGAATGTAATTTTTCAAAATTATAATGTCTAAAATCAGTAAAAAATGTTTTGTGAAAAATTGGGGATTTTTTTGTCTTGTTTTGTTTTTTGATACAGAGTCTCACTTTGTAGTTCAGGCTAACCCTAAACTCACTATGTAGCCCAGGCAAGCCCTGAACTCAGCAAATCCTCCCACCTCTGCCTCCCGAGTGCTGGGATTACAGGCTTGAGCCATCATGCCCAGCACTGGAGTATATGGTACTGATCCACTGGTGGGCGTGAGTCACAACACCTGGTATTGTATGTGGTTACCGGAGATCAAACCAGGGACCCTGCACTTGCTAGGAAGGTGCTAGAACCACTGAACTGAATCTCTGGCCCATGAAAACGTTTTATAATATATGCTGTGCCAACTTTGAAGAGAGGACAAATTTTATCTTTAATACGACATGAAATTATCAGTTTTACAAGAAAGCTGATTGTGGCATAAAAACATGCCAAGCACACTATACATCACAATAAAGGAAAATCTGTACCTTTCCATTGAACCCATCTTTTTAAAAGCAAAATGCATATTAGACATTTTACAGAAACCACAATTGCCTTTTGGAAAAAGTTTCTTAAAAGTATTATAAAGTTATTGTTTCTATTTCCCCCTTTTTGTTGAATTTTTTTTTTTTTTTGAGACACAGATCACTATGTAGCCAGGCTAGCCTCTAACGCAACAATCCTCCTAATTCAACTTCCTGAGTGTTAGAATTATAGGCATATGCCACCATGCCTGGTTTCTATTCCTTGTTTCACAACACACCTACTTCAACCTCTACCCAAGCTCCTCTTGCTCCTGCACTTCAAAACTAAGAAGAATTTGTTCATGGTATTGGCCAAAGCCCAGGCAATATCAGCCAGGCAGCGTGAGTGCTCTTTTACAAGGTCAAAGCCTGCTTTCCTGGTTCTATGGATCATGCAGTACAATGGGATTCTGGGTACTTCCTGGGAATTGACCTTTCCTGGCTCATTTCCTATGCAAAATCATCAGTGCCTGCTGCTCCCGACACACAGGCACAGGACTGCAACACAGCCTCTGAGGTACTCCAAGGTGGTGGGCGATCTGTGTCCCAGCTCACTGTCGTCCCAGCAGTGGTGCCCAAAGAAAGAGCACAGCATGGGCTAAGATTTAGGTACTGCCTGGCCCGCCGTCCAGACGGCACCCACATCACTGCAACCTCTGACACAGGAAAGGGCACTGCCAAAATGAAACAAAAAGTAATTGTATATATGCACGGGCCCTATTTTAACAGTGTAATTATTCAATTATTCTACCATAGCAATCATTTCAACAGTATTTCCCTTAAGATCCTACACAACTATCTTAAGATGAAATACTAGAATATAAAAGTTTACCAAAGTTAGTGACTTCCTTAAAAATGGTAACAGCTACCGTGCAATGAATTCAGCTCAGTTTTTTCCCCCCAGTACTGGGGATTGAACCCAGGGCCTCCTCTATGCTAGGCAAGAATTCTGCTACTGAACTTTTTTTTTTTTTTAATTTTTACTTTTTTAAACAGTATCTCACTAAATTGCCCAGACTAGAATCAAATTTGCCATCTTCAGCCTTCCCAGTACCTGGGATTATTACAGGCATACAATACACACCAGGCTCAGTCTGTTACTATGCACATATTTGACACACATCAGAGCTCGTTTCCCCTCATTGGCCAGCCACTGATTTGTAACTGAAAGCATTACTCACTTGTTTGCGATAACGCTGGTATAAACAAACCTACCATGCTGTCCATTAGATAAAAGTACAGCGAGTACAATTATGTGTAGTCTATGTAATTGAGAGCAATAAAAACAATTATGCTACTGGTTTATGTACTTACCATACTGTACTGTTATTATTATTTTGGAGTACTGGTGGTGGATCTATGGTACATGTGCCAGAGTAGGCTGTTCGTATCATTGAAAGCTCTAAAAGGCCCAGCATTGCTGTTTCAGAGTATACTCTTGTACTTATTGTTAAAATATAGTCTTCTCTCAGCATGCTCGGGGCGGAGGCCTGGGCCACTTAGGGAGACTTGGTCTCAAAACAGAAGGGGGGAGGGAGGGAGGAGGGAGGATGAGATGATAGAAGAAGAAAAGGAAGAGGAAGAGAAAAGAGGAGAGAGGAGGGGATTTCAGAAGAGCTGTAGCTAAGTGCTGGTTTCAATGGAAACACACACACATATACACACATACACACATGCACACACAAAGTTTATTATGAAGCAGTGTATCACTTATGCCAGCAGCAGCCTCACATCTCACGTTTACCATGGCTCTGGATTGCAGCGAGATGCCAAGTGGAAGGACTGACCTACACTACCCAGGTGCAGGAAAGTACACTCTGTGGTGTTTACATAATGATAAAGTCACCTAAGCACACATCTCTCAGAACATATCTCTATCATCAAGCAACATGTGACTGTATTCTGTTTCTCTTCTTCCTAGGCTCATGACAGAACCAGGGCTTCCTGTTCCCTTTGAAGTTTGGTGTGCTACAGGATCCGTTTCAGTCAAAGAAATGTGGCATGTCCAAGGGGAGTTTTAAAGGACAACCCATGACTGAGGACCTCCCCCTTTCCTTGCAGCATGGAAAGACATGTCCAGATGGAGCCCCCCACAGCCTGTCTAGAATGAGCAAACAATAAACTTATGTGAAAACCACTGAGTTCTTGGTGTAATCTGTTACCAGAGTGTAGCCTATTCTTTGGACTATTTCAAATGCTAAATAATTTGCTAAACTTGTGCTTTACAGCAGAGACCAGCAAACAACCCAGGATGGAAATCCAGCCTGCTACTGACTCCTGGAAACAAGGTTCTGTTGGGAAACAACCCATTCACTGAAAAATCATCTGTGCTTACTCCTGAGCAGTAGCAGAACTGTGCCATTGTAACAGAGTCTGGAAGGCCTTCAAAGCCTAAAATATTTACTATCTGGCCCTTTAAGAGCTTGCCAACCCATCCTTTAAAGCCTGGTGTTAGGTAGGTGCTGCAAAATAAAATAAAATAAAATTTAAAAAAATATATATATATCTTGAAATATAGAATTTAATGGAGGCAGGGCTTTGAATTACAGTGTAGAGAGATACAGAGAGATTGCTTCAGGGGAAAACAAGTAGAGCTAGGAGACTGCTCAACAATTGTATCTTATCACAAATTTGTTGTCCTCTACTTGGCTTCAAAACTTTAAAAGTAACTCTCATAAACCGGGCGTGGTGGCTCACGCCTGTAATCCCAGCACTCAGGAGGCAGAGACAGGAGGATTGCTGAGTTCGAGGCTTGCCTGGGCTACATAGTGAGCTCAGGGCCAGCCTGAACTACAACGCGAGACCCTGTCTCAAAAAATAAAAAAAATAAAAGTAACTCTCATAAAAGGTTGAAAATGTTGTTTATGTGTATAAAATTAGTTCTAAAATAAAATTAGCTATCAAGGGCAGAGGTAAGGCCGGTAATGCAGTCTTAGGAAACATTCTTAGCCACCACACCACGGAGAGGTTCTGTGCGCGCTAGACGGTAACCCTTTAAGGTCAGCAGAGATGGGCTTCCATCAGGGGGACCCCACACCCTCCTCTCGGGGGCCAGACACACTGTGTTACAGTGGCTGGCTGCAGCCAGAGCAAAGTTTGGTCATCACCCAAGGCCTGAAACTTAAAAGAAACACACAGAGACATGTAATCTGGCAGACTGAAGACATCCACGAAGAATACATTCACTTTTTTGAGTAAAATGCAAAGGAACTTCTTGTTCTAAGTCATTTTAACAATAGCACTGCAAATATGCACATCACTGCCATCTAATGTAACAGAGCAACACAGACAGATCTTGACAATAAATTCTCATTTTGAAAATGAACTGTTACTTATCAGCCATCTGGTCTTGGGAAAATCCTCTGCTTTTCCTGTGGCTCAGTCCCTCATTAGTAAAATAGAGATATGACAGTACCTAGGTTATTGGGTTTCTGTTAAGATGAGCTACACTGTTGGCAAGAAAGCTACCTGGACACAGTAAGGACCGTATCTGTATACATGAAATGAACCTAGTTTCTTCCTTGACACTGTACACCTTCTGACCACCTCTTGCACAAGAAAATGAATGCCCCACTGGTGCTCAGTGAAGAGACTGTTAATCTAGGAATTTAGTAGTAAAACCTTGCAAACTATAATACTCATTTAAAAAAAAAAGTAAGTTTACCACAGGTGAATTTGTAACTGTAAAATAGGGGAGGAATTTTCTGGAAGAAGTGGTATCCCCTGAGTGAGTTTCAAGACAAACACACTGATAAAATGAAAAGAGGGAGAGAAGACTTCACAAACTTGGAAAAGAAAGATTTACTGAAAAAACTTAATAAAAGTTGCATTTTCAAAAGCCAAAGAAAAATCCAAATACAGACAGAGGCACAACTGAAACCATAATCATGTAAAACTCAGCAGGTAAGAATATCAACCAGAGCTGAAGGGTTTTGAAAGGTTTTCACTGAGGAGGAAAGGCTTGAGCTCTGGTTTGCTTATTGTTGTCTAAGGAGTTGATTACCTTCAAGGTAAAATGCACAAATATCCACAAGGGGCCAAGAAATAAGACAGAGTAAGTGACAGCATCAGCACTCTGAACCAGGAAGCATCTGGAAATCAAAGTACAGACCAGGTAAAGAATCAAGCCAGTAGGAACACTTCAGGGGCATCTCAACTTCAAGGCCAGCCTAGACAACTTAGTGAGATTCTCTCTCAGAATTAAAAACAACGAAAAGGGCTGGGGATGTAGCTTAGTGAGAGGGCTTCTAGAGCTGAGCGATGAGAAAGTCTGGATATGTTCTAAACACTCCAGACCTCTTTTCTGCTTTTCCCTAGATACTGATGACATAGAACCCCTTTGTATTTGCTTATTTATTGGCCAGTGATCTGTTTTCCTTTGTGAACTACTTTGTGAAATATTTTACTCTTATTAAATATAATTGGTGGGCCAGAGGGTTAGCTCAGTGGTTCCGGCGCCTGCCTCGCAAACGCAAAGCCCTGAGTTCGATCCCCAGTAACCACATACAATGCTGGGCTTGGAGACTCACACCCACCAGCAATCAGTACCACATACCACAGTGCTGGGCGTGGTGGCGCATGCCTGTAATCCCAGCACCCCGGAGGCAGAGACAGGAGGGTTGCTGAGTTCCAGGCTTGCCTGGACTACATAGTGAGCTCAGAGCCAGCCTGAACTACAAAGCGAGACCCTGTCTCAAAAAAAAAAAAAAAAAAAAAATATATATATATATATATATATATATATATAAAATTGGGTTGCCTTGTTAAAATTAACTTTTGAGTTCATATAACTTTCATTTTCCAATTGTTTTTAATAGTACATAAAACACTATTGGTTTTATATATTGTTCTTATATCCTGAAACCTTACCAAATTTACTCTTCAGTTCTAGTAGTTTTCACAAAGTTAACTAGAGATTTTCTGCACAATTATACTGGCTATAAATGAGAACAGTTTTCCTTCTTTCTACCTGATCTCTCTATATAGTTTTACTTATTTTTCTTTCTTTTCTACACAAACTAGGACCTCCACTATGATGTCAAGAGAAAAATTGAGAGGATACTTCTGCCTTGTGCCCAATGTTAATTAGAAAAATTTATTCCTTCATTCTGAAGTAGGTATGACACTAGCTATATAGTTTTCATAGATGTCCTCAATGATGCTGGGAAAATTCTAGTCCTACTTTGGTGAGTGTTGATATCAGTGGTATTAAAAGTTATCCCTTGGGGCCGGAGATTTAGCTCAGTGGTTCTGGCGCCTGCCTCACAAGCACAAGGTCTTGAGTTCGATCCCTGGTAACCACATACGATGCTGGGTGTGGAGACTCACACCCACCAGCAATCAATACCACATACCACAGTGCCAGGCATGGTGGCTCAAGCCTGTAATCCCAGCACTCAGGAGGCAGAGACAGGAGGATTGCTGAGTTCGAGGCTTGCCTGGGCTCCATAGTGAGCTCAGGGCCAGTCTGAACTATAAAGCAAGACCCTGTCTCAAAAAAAAAAAAAAAAAGTTATCCCTTGCATTTTCTTCAACTATTCAAGTGGTCATGGACATTTGCTCCTATATTTTGTTGCCATTGTAAATAATACTAACTTCTGAATGTTAAACTAAACTTGTATTCTTTTTTTTAATTGAATTCTTTATTGGTACAATTTATATACATCTCAAAATCACATATAATAAACTTGTATTCTTAAAATATAAATGCTGTTTGGTCCTGATGTTTCACACTTTAAACATTTTTTGTGGGTTTGATTTCATTTTTTAAATCTATGCTTTTGAAAGATATTGTAGACAATTTTCCCCTTGTAAAATCTTCTTCTGATTTAAGTATCAAAGTAAAAGTGAATTCAGAAAATGATAAAGCAGCACTCCTTCCTCCACATTCTCAACGAGTTTATATAAACATAGTATCAATATTTTCAAAGTGTTTGACATAATTTATTAGAAAACTATCTCAGGCAGAATTTAATTCACAAGAAAGCTTTTATGATAAACACGGTGTTTTCAAAAGTTTAAATTTAACTGTAATATTTAAGTATCCCTATGTTATCCTGCTTAACAGATACAGGATCAATCTCGAAAGTCTGTGGCGGCGAATCTATGGCACAGGCGCCACAAGAAGCTGTGTCAGTGAAAGCTCTAAAAGGTTCATTTTCTACGTGCTCTCATTTCCTGAAGTTGGTTATTTGCATCTTTTCTGGTTTTTTATTTGTCTAAGGTAGAAGTTGAACAACATTATCTAGCTTTTAAAAGAATTATTTTTTGAACTACAAGGCGAGACCCTGTCTCAAAAAGCAAAAAAAAAAAAAAGAATTATTTTTTATTTCACTAACGTCCTCTTTTGTCAACTTTAATACTTTCAATTTTATCATTATTTCTTTCCCTCTGGCTAATTTCAATTTAATTTGCTCTTCTATTTCTGCATTCCTAAATTGTACATGGGTAGTTTTAGAGCAATGACTCTATATTTATTTTCTTTTCTAATGTAAACTTTTCAAGGTAGACATTTCACCCTATATGTTCAGGTACAGCCTTCACAATTCATTTTTTATCAATTTTGATATGCTACATTTTTGTTATCACTGAACACAAAATATCTAATTTCCCCTTTAACCCTCTATAGAGTTGTATAGAGGTAGGCTATTTTCTCTATATATACAGTTGTAAAGAGGTAGGCTAGTTTCAGATATTTGGAGCATGTCGCTGTTGGTTTTAATTTAATTCTATCGTAGTAAGAAAATGTATTGTGTGAGATTTCAGTGTCTTAAAATTTATTGAAACATTTCATAGCACAGGATCTATCTCCAGGAACATTCACATGTACTTTGAAACAGTAAGTATTCTGCATTTATGTATTACCTTTTATAAGTACCAATAAATTAAAGCAGTTATAAATCTTCTGGTCTTTTATATCTTTACTGATTCTTTTACTTTTTGCTTTGGTCATATTACAGATACTTCCAAATATGGTTACATCCACTTCCTTTAGTTTGTTTTTGAAATTCTGCTAAGTGCATAGTTATAATTGTTTTATTTTCCTCCATCTGACCATTTTATCATTACAATATATTGCTTATTACTTCTAATACTATTTCTTAAAAGTCCACAGGCACAGAGACAGGAGGATTGCTGAGTTCAAGGCTTGCCTGGGCTACATAGTGAGCTCAGGGCCAGCCTGAACTACAAAGTGAGACCCTGTCTCAAAAAAAAAAAAAAAAGTCCACAGGCATTCTTTCTTATATTTAATCTTTGTATAGCATATATTTTTCCAGTATTTTACTGACAATTCATCTTGTCATTAAACATGTGTCAGTTATATAGATCATTAGCTGGTCATTTTTTTAAATTGAATTCTTTATTGATACATTTTATATACAGCTCACAATCACACTCAACATTGGGGAACTTGTACTGGTATATGACATGTTAATTCTCATTTTTACCCATATCCTTACCCACCCACAGCCCCCCACCCATTATATACATGTGCCTTTTCTTTTTAAATGATATTTTTCTTTCCCCTCATTATTTTCCCCTACCATTTCCCCTTTGACTATATCCTATTTCATAAAATCTATCATACATTCTAGAACTCATTTACATCTACAGGTTCTCGTATCAGAGAAAAGGTATGGTATTTTACATATCTATGACCTATTTCACTTATTAGTGTGTCCTTAAGGTGTGTCCATCTGCACATAAATGTCTCAAACTTGTCATTCTTTATGGAAGAGTAATGCTCCATTTTATTTAAACACACACACACACATCTTCTTTACCCAGTCTCCAGTTGATGGGCTTCTGCATTGTTTCCAAGATTGAGCTATCACAAACTGAGTAGGTATGAACATGGGTGCACATATGTCTTTATGATATGATTATTTTAATTTTTTCAAGCATATTCCTAGCAGGGAAATAGCAGGGTCAAATGGGATCTCTAATCCTAGTTTTCTGAGGAATCTCCACACTGATCTCCACAATGGTTGCACAAGTCTGCAATCCCACCAACAGTGGAGAAGGGTTCCTTTCTCCCCACAGCCTCGCCAGCATTTATTGTTGGTTGGTTTTGTAATAGCGGCTATTCTTTGTGGAGTGAGATGAAATCTCAGTGTTGTTTTCATTTGCATCTCTCAAAAGACATAACTGGTCATTTTTGAGTTAAGATCACAATCTCAACCTTTTGATGTGTTCAGTCAATTAACATTTAATTAAGAACTGTTAATGACTGTTTATACATATATGTCTTTTAATGTTTCTTTGCTTTTTTGCTTTGTTTTTCTTACCTGCCTTTTTTCTATTAACTCAATTTTTTATTATTCAGTTTTAATTCTGCTCTTGACTTTATAGTTGTATCTCAATTATTTTGAGGTTATACTAAGAATTAAAACATGCATCTTTCAATACACTCCTCTAATTTTAAGTGATATTTAATGTACCAGGTAAAATACAGAAACCATGCAATAGCATATTTCTGCTTTCTTAATTCCACTCCTATTTTTTTAGTGTTGTTACTGTCAAATGTATATTATAAACAAAAATTATAATTCAGGGGTATAATTTTATATTAAATAATCATTATCTTTCATACTCATCCACAAACGCATCACTTCTTGGTAACACTTTTCACTCTTCCCTGCAGATTCAAGTTGCATCTGTGTTTTCCATGTACCTAAAAAAATTATTCCTGATAACAGGTGAAGCATTCTTGTTTGTTTGAGTGCGCAGCTGGACAAGCCTTTGTACAAACTCCGGATTCTGTTGTGCTCCAGAGGATTACTGGTCTTTCATTCAAGTAGGCAGTTAACTTGCTGGAATTCCCCCTGTAAACTGTCTCCACATGGTCTGTGGCTACTGATATCTAGCTCTGTGCCTGTGGCTCCCCAACAGAGGCCATTGGGGTCACATCTACATTGTGTAATGTGTCAGTAAGCCAAGATCTGGAAGAAAATGGGGTTTCATTTCTTTGCAATGCTCTTGTTGTAGAAAAACTGCACTAGCATTCCACCACTTTACTGTTTTTCATCCCTTTTCTCAGACATTTCAAACCCATTAGCTTCAACGCTATTGGAGAATGTGTTCACTTAAAACATCCACTGAGTTCACAGATATGGCATATTTTTATGAGTGTGTATATTAGATGATGAGGTTTATTTTGGGAAGTGGCACATGTATGTAACAAATCTTGATCATTTTCAATCCCATTTCTAATTTTTCCTTTCCTAACCCTGCCCACTGATCCTTTTCCCTGTTTCCAGTTGTTTACTTTCTGAATTACTGTCACCTCTTCTTAATTTTATTTATTTATTAGTATATATATTTTGGTAGTTTGCTCATGGAGAAAGCATGAGATAGTTAAATTTGAGCCTAACTGTGTTTAGCGTGATGGCTTCCAGTTCCATCCATTTTCCCACAAATGTCCTGTGTTTATTCTTCTTTATGGCTGAATCATATTCCACTGGCTTATGTACCACATTTTCTTTAGCCATCCATCTGCGGATAGGTATCTAGACTATTTCCACAGTTTAACTATTATAAATTACACAGCTGTAAATACAGTATGCATGTTTTCCTGTAGTAGGCAGTCTTTGGGTCTTTCAGAAACATGCCCATGAGTAATATAGCTGGATGAAAAAATTATTTCTATATGTAGGTATTTTTTTTTAGATAGGGTCTCACTTTGTAGTTCAAGCTGGCCCTGAGCTCACTATGTAGTCCAAGCAAGCCTCAAACTCACAGAAATCCTCCTGCCTCTGCTTCCCAAGTGCTGGGACTACAGGCATGAGTCACCACCCCCAGCATTGTGGCATGTGGTTACAGGAGATTGAGCCCTTGCCCTTGCAAGGCAGATGCTGAAACCACTAAGCTAAATCCTCAGCCCTATATGTAGTTTTCTGAAGAATCTTCAGAGTAGTTTACATTGCCACCAACAAGGTAAGGCAATTTTTTCAACATAGTCTTGCCAGAACTGTTCGCTTGATGACAGCAATTCTGACTGGGGTGAGATGGAATCAACAGAGTTTTTATTACCACTTCTCTGATGGCTAAAGATGTTGCACTAATTTCCATAAATGTACTGGCCATTTGATTTCTTTTGAAAAGTATATATTCATTTGCTCACTTTTTTTTTTTTTTGAGATAGGGTCTCGCTTTGTAGTTCAGGCTGGCCCTGAGCTCACTATGTAGCCCAGGCAAGCCTGGAATTCAGCAATCCTCCTGTTTCTGCCTCCTGAGAGCTGGTGCTCACTTTTTATTGTTTTTTTTTTTTTACTTTAATTGGGCGGTTAAATTTTTTTAAATTCCTCATATTGGTTTCTTTGTTTTGTTTTGTTTTTTAGCAGTGAGGAAGTTTATCTGAAAAACTCAAAGTGAGATTAAGAAAGAAACTGGCTCTACAGAATGAGCTTGGGCCAAGTAAAAGAGAAAAAGACAGATAAAAGTACACGCTACAGGAAGCAGAGCAGGGTATCATAAGGAAAACTACGACAGCAAGCTCTTTTGGTGTCTTCTTCTTTTTATGTGGTCCAAGGCTTGAGGAAACTCAACAGGTCCTGACAGGCAGCACTGGGATCCCATGTCTCAGACAGAGGTCAGGTCTCGGCCATCCTACTGAAAACCCACCCAAGGTCATTTTAAGAAGTCCATATCCAGGTCTTTGGGAACGGTTCTGCCATGTGTTCCAGGATCTCATAATCTGCAGGTCACACCTACTTCCCCAGCCAGCTCTGCCAAGCCCTAATCTTCTGTATCATTTCACCCTGAGAGACACAAATCCTCATGAGCCTTTATGGGGTGGTGAGGGAGTGGAGGCCTCTGTCTTCGTAACTTCTTCAAGTTGGAAGGGGCTGTAGGCCCTGCCTACTAGGATTGTGTGCTCTCCAGCTATCTTGGGGTGCTGTGGCTCACTGGCTGGGTTAAAGAAAAGAAAACTTGTCAGTGCTGGGCGTGGTGGCTCACACCTGTAATCCCAGCACTCGAGGCAGAGACAGGAGAATTGCTGAGTTCGAGGCTTGCCTGGGCTATATAGTGAGCTCAGGGCCAGCCTGAACTGCAAAGTGTTGAGACCCTGTTTAAAAAAAAAAAAAAGGGAAAAAAATGGGCCAGAGGGTTAGCTCAGTGGTTCTAGCGCCTGTCTCGCAAGTGCAAGGTCCTGAGTTCGATCCCCAGTAACCACATACAATGCTGGGCGTGGAGACTCACGCCCACCAGCAATCAACACCACATACCACAGTGCCAGGCGTGGTGGCTCACGCCTGTAATCCCAGCACTCGGGAGGCAGAGACAGGAGGATTCTGAGTTCCAGGCTTGCCTGGGCTCCACAGTGAGCTCAGGGCCAGCCTGAACTACAAAGCGAGACCCTGTCTCAAAAAAAAAAAAAACAAGGAGAAAAGAGTTAGTGACCATTAAGCTTCTTTATTAGCCACCGTATGAGGAGCAGGTCAGAGTTCCATGCTCCCTGTAGCAGCACTGGAGCCTTGTTCATTAAAAAGAAATCTCAAGTCCTCCAGAGGTTTACAGCAGTGCCTTTCTCCTTTTGGGTCACCCTGATATACTGTAGATTTTAGACATTAATCCTCTATCTGAAGCATAAGTAGCAACAACTTTCTCTCATTCACTGGGTCATCTCTTTAACTCTGTTGTTTCTTCTCTGTGAAGCCTTTTAACTTGATGTAGTCCCATTTGTTGATACTTAAAAGCATTTCCAGTTCTTTTGGAGTGCTGCTCAGGAAATCTTTGCCTATCCCCATTATGGCTGCAGTTATTTCCTCTATCTGTCTTCCAGAAGTATCAGTGTTTCTAGTTTTATGCCTAGTTTAGACTCATTTTGATTTGATTTTAGTACAAGGTAGAAGATAGGGATCCAGGTTCCATATTCTGCAGCTGGATATCCACTTTTCCCAACACAATTTGTGAAAGAGGCTATTTCTTGTCCAACATATGTTTTGGCCCCTTTTTTAGAGCCCAAGTTTGATCCCTATTACTATGTACCACAATGCCAGGTGTGGTGGCTCACACCTGTAATCCTACCATTCGGGAGGCTGAGGCAGGAGGACTGCGTCAAGATCAAGGCCAGCCTGGGCTACATAGTGAGTTCAGGGCCAGCCTAAATTACCAAGTGAGACCCTGTCACAAAAACATTAAATAAATAAAATAAAAATCAGATGACTACAGGTATACACATTCATTGATATATCTATTCTAGTCCACTGGTCTACTTAACTGTTTTTGTGCTAGTAACATGCCATTATGTTATCACTTTATAGTACAGATTGAAGCCTGATATAATGATGCATTACTCTTTTTGCTCAAGGTTTGGCTATTTTGGATCTTTCCTGTTTCCATGTGAAATTCACAATTATATCTTTTTAAAGACAATTATTTTTTTCTCTAGTTTCTAGCTGGAATGGTGGTGCATCTTTTGAAAGGGTTGATCAGGCAATAGAAACTGGCTAAGATTTCCCTTTTACATTCCCAGATGCCTTTCCAGTCCTGTTCTCTGGTATCTTTAGTCAAAACTCTGATTTTGCTTCCATTCTGAGTCCTGGCACAGTTTGTTGTTATTATTATTAATTATTATTATTTAATTATTCTCTGGTTTCCACCTATTCGGTGACAACTTCTAGTACCTTTAAATAGTTGTAATTTCTGATTTTAATTATTATTTTATCCTGTTTGTTATCTGAAAGAGGGCTTGGGTAGTCATTTCGCTTCACTGTCTATGCTAGAAGTAGTTGGCAACTGTACAGGTTTAAAACCCTAAAATACATAATGGTCTTTGGATTTTCTAAAACACTATAATGACTGCTCATATGCAGTGGTTAAATATCTTTAATATCAAAAAGTATATACTTAGTTTATCATAAATATTTTAAAAGCTATGATAATTATTAAAGTAAGAGAGGAAGGCCTGGCCCTTGCATTAGGGCATGTTATTGTACATCTAAAGTGAGCGGGGGTGGGGGTGATGAGAATAGGAAAACACAATTCGATCCATTCTACACAAGGGAAAGTTAAAAGAAAGCTTCAAAAAATGGGTTAAAGGGTAGAAAGGAAACTTATAAAGGTGCTTTTGGTTTTGCAACTAATAGAGAATATCCTCAAATCTTTGTTAAAACTTTTAAGATTTGTTTCTGATTAACATAATCAAATATCAGCCTGCTCCTACAACGTAGCAGCATTAGATAGCTGTTTTTTTTTTTTTTTTAACGTAGGTAGGAAAGCAGTAAGTTAGTAGGCAGGTATACATAAGTATATTCTCATTCTGAACTTCCTTGGCTCTTGGATTATGTCTTTCTGGTGGCATCCACTTTTGAGATAAGACAACAATTGTTGGCATATTCAATTGTGAACAGCTTCAGAACAGGAATCTTACTCACTCTCCTTCTCATCCACTAACATTCATACCATACAGGCACTAAAATATTTTGTGACTACACATGCCTCAGGATGACTACGTTAAACGTTTATCACAAAATCTGTACGTATGTATGTGATCCTGGACGTGAGCGAGGCAGTACCCTTCCTCTTAGGTGAAAGCCACTGGCATACTTACAAGTAACACACCTGCCGGTATGACTACTGTTGTAACAGTAAACACTTCTGCTGCTTATTCATTCTTCCGTATGGATTCAGGCTGCCTCTACTGTCATTTCCCTCAGGTTAAACTTTTCTCTTTACAGTGCATTTTAAGGTTTATATTTTGATGTCCCCCTAAAGCCTCATGTGATCATAGGTGGGGATTTGGAGGAGATGACTAGAACACAGGGGTATGGTACTCCTTAATTAATCCATTGGATCCACTGATGAGTTTATAGCTGAATGTAAAATTGAGAGGTGAAGCCTGGTGACAGAGGAAGGTCACCTTGGGCATGGACTAGAGAGGTGTATTTCCTTCCCTCCTCCTTTGATCACTCTCTGCTTCCCACTTCCACGCCATGAGCTCTTTCTCTTCTGCCTTGTAGCCCTCTGACTATGACTTGAATCTGCTATAAACTTGGACCCAGAGTAAATCTTTCCTCTTTTAACTGTGAGCATCAGGTATTATGTCTCTGTGAAAAGAAAGCAACTAAGACAAGGTATCAGCTGTATTTTTTGTGTGTCTGTGAGATCATACACTGTAGACACTCTAGATTTGGTTGCATTCCTCTAAATATTACGAAGGAAACGCCATGGAGTAGGAAAACATAATTCTCAGGAGTAGAAGCTAGGTGGTTTCATAGGAACATTGAAGACATGTTCCAAAACAGAAGTAAGATTGTCCTAGACAGACAAATAGGGATAGAACAGGGGAGTTTTAGAGGCCAATAAAATGGGATGGACAAAACACTGTGAGTGTATGTTACCTCAGAAATTAAGAGTGGGTCTTACGAGAAACTCAAGACCAAAGGACCCAACACTTCAGAGTTTTACATATACAGACATACACACACCAACATACAACACATACCACACAACATACAACACACAATCAACTTGGAACTGTACCAAGAAGTTCAGGCTAGTTCTATTAGAAAAACAGGAAACCACCCAGGAAGTTCTCTGGGCAGAAATGTATCGATCAGGAAGATAATGCTGGTGGCTTTGCAGAAAGCGGAATGTAGAGGAATTAACTGTGTGAGTGGAGCAGAGAGAGGAGAAGTGTTTTATTCTGAATAATTTTCCACGACAAACCATGGCCAACGTTTAGGCCAGTTTTATGTACTCCTGTCAGAGTAACACATAAACATATAACCAAATATAATATAAATAATGCACATGTACTTTTAAGCCCTTTTCATAAAATTAGAGTTTGCTAGAAAGTAAAGGAGAAAAAAAGCCAGAAATATATACCCATTGTAATTTCTAGGCATCCTTTCTCCTTTCTACCGAGGTAATAATCATCAGGGAGTATTTCTGAGCTACAAACAGTCAATACCCAGAGTTACAGATTATAAGAACCTAATTCTTTGCCCTCCTGGCTTTTTGTTGTAAGCCTATGGAAGCTTCAGTGTTTCACCTGCATCTTCTATTCTTTGTTTATGGTTATTGGTCCAAGTTAAGGAGATTCCATTAATTTATATCTATGTATCTTTCTCTATTATCTTAAACTTGGATTTTGAAACGTACAGTAAAAGCCTGCTCTCTTGTCTACAACCTTGCAGGCTTAAAAGACTCAGCAATTTCCCAGGTGAACGGCAACACTCTGTTTCCAGGTGTGGCTGCAAGAAGAGTCATCCCAGAACTTGTGCTGCCATCCACTGGGAACCCTCGGCACCCTCGTCTTCCATCTGGACAGTCAGGCCACAAAAGCATTATTATTTCTAAGGTCAGCTTTTGAGCTGACTCTAACACCAGTGTGCATTTTTATCCCCAAACAAAGTCAGGCTGGGAAATGAGCCAGATCATTTGGTCCCAGTCTTAGCTCTACACTGCTATAATACCAGGTTTTTAAAGTAGGAACCAAGGACAAAGAAACTGCCTTAAGAAATCAGTTAAATATATTGTAAAAGAATACAATGTATAGTTAGTGCTTGCTTCGGCAGCACATATACAATGTATAGTTAAATTATAAAAATTTTGTATGAACTTTTTAGCCAGGACTATGATCTTTCAAATTTGCTTTTGGAAAAATGAAGAACTATAAATTAAGAGAATGTTATGTGTAGATAATTTTAATTACAGAAATCTGCAAAAAGAAGAAATTGCAATAAAAATTTAATTGTCTCACTGATGAAGCAGAGATTATAGCATGGCAAACTAGCTAAGCAAGTAGGTGTGACCTGTCAATTACAGGGCATCAGAGACATCCACCCAAACCTTGGAACCAATTTTCAATCCTTCTTGCAAAAACTTAATCAGGTATTCCAACTTTCTGTAGTATTTTAATCATGAATGGGTGTTGGACTTTGTTGAATGCCTTTTCTGTATCTGTTGAGATGATTATATGGTATAAAAGGTTTTTATCTCAACCTAATAAAAGCTATTTATGAGAAACCAGCCAAGTGGTCAAAACAGCTGAAGGGTGCCTTCAGGACATACTCTTTAAATGAAATAAATAGGTCACAGATGTGGAAATGCTGTATCTCTTCTCTGGTATGAGAAACTGAAGCAGTTAATAAGTTCTACAATGTATGATGGATATTATAAAATAGAAAATATTCAAAGGGAAATGTGATGAAGGGGTGAGTAATGAGAGGTAAAGAAAAACTGTGATGCAGATTTTAAAAAGGGAAACAAAGTTTATGTATTTAGGGAGTAGGGGGTTGTAGGGTAGGTACGGGAATAGGAAAAAATGAGAATTAAATCATGTCATACACTGATACAAACTCCCAATACTAAGTGTGACCATGATGTGCATATACAATGTATCAATAAATATAAAAATAAATTTAACAAAAAAAACAGCTAAACTGTCAAAAACTGAAAACTTTTACATGAAAATCAGGAACAAGACAAGGATGTCTCTACTATCACCCCTCCTGTTCGATATAGTTCTGGAAACATTAGCCACAGGAATTAGATAAGAGAAAGAAATAGAATAAAGATAGGAAAGGAAAAAGTTAAACTCATTGTTTGCTGATAACATGATAGTCTATATAGAAGATCTTAAAAACTCAGCCAAAAGACTGCTGGACTTAATCGCCGGATTTAGTAGCATAACTGGATACAAGGTCAACACTCAAAAATCAATAGTCTCTTTGTATACACAAACAACATACTCACCTAAGAGAGAAACTGGGGAAAAATTCCTTTCATAATACTATCCAAAAAATGAAATATCTAGGAATCAATCTAACTGAAGAGGTGAAAACTATAGCACTCTGAAAAGAGAGATCCAAGAGGATATAAGAAAGTGGAAAGACATCCTTTGTTCTTGGGTAGGAAGAATCAATATCATCAAAATGGCCATACTGCCAAAACTACTGTATAGATTCAATGCAATCCTGCTTGAAATCCCAGCAGTGTATTTCACAGAACTAGAGAAAATGATCCCAAAACTCATCTGGAACCAGAAGAGACCTAGAATAGCAAAAGCAATTCTAGGAAACAAGGACATGGCAGGGGGTTTCAAACCCCCAACTGGAGACTATACTACAAAGCCACTGTGATAAGAATAGCATGTTACTGGCAAAGAAATAGACTTGAGGATTAAAGGAACAGAATAGAACATGGAAAAACAACTCCTGACATACTAAGCCACTTCATTTCTGACAAAGGAGCTAAACATCCTCAATGGAAGGAAGACAGCCTTTTTAATAAATGATGCTGGAAAAACTGGGTTTCAACCTGCCAAAGATTAAAGCTAGATCTATGTCTTTCACATGCACTAAAATAAAATTAAAGTGGATTAGAGACCTAAATATTAAAACAGAAGCACTAAGCCTGCTAGGAGATAGGTTAGGTAGAACTCTTGGAGACACTGGAATAGGGAAAGACTTTGCAAAAAGAAATCTCAGTAGCACAGGAACTAGCAAAAAAAATCAAAAACTGGGATCTCAGCTTACAAAAAAGCTTCTGCACAGCAAGAGAAACCACCAATAGAACAAAAAGAACCTAAAATGTGGGGAAAAAAATTTACCAGTTGTTTCTCAAAGACTACTATCTAGAATATATATAAGAACTTAAAAATATCAGCCCCCCCCCATTTAAAGGCCAAATTCAAAAATGGGCATCTGGAATTAACAAACATCTTTCAGATGAAGAAGTAAGAGAGGGCTGGAGATTTAGCTCAGTAGTTCCAGTGCCTGCCTAGCAAGCGCAAGGTCCCTGGTTCAATCCCAGTAACAACATACAACAATACTGGGCATGATGACTCGCCCTCCAGCAATCAATACCACATACCACAGTGCTCAATGTGGTGGCTCACACCTGTAATCTCAGCACTCAGGAGGCAGAGGCATGAGGATTGCTGAGTTCAAGGCTTGCCTGGGCTGCATAGTGAGCTCAGGGCCAGCCTGAACTACAAAGCAAGACCTGTCTCAAAAAAAAAAAGAAATAAGAGAAGCAAAGAAACATATGAAAAAATACTTAGCATCACTGGTCATTCCAGAAATGCAGAAAGAATGGCTGTTATCATGATATCAACCAACAACAAATGATGGTGGAGCTATGGGGAGAAAGCAACCCTTCTCCACTACTGGAGAGAATGTAGATTGATGCACCTCTGTGGAAATTCCTCAGAAAACTAGGATTGGAGATTCCATTTAACCCTGCCATTTCCCTACTAGGTATATATATGAAAGAATTAAAAGCATCATACCACAGCAATATATGCACATCTATGTTTATAGTAGCAAAATTTGTAATAGCTAAATCTTGGAAACAGCCCAAATGCTCATCAACAGGAGACTGGATAAAGAAGATGTGTGTGTTTTTTTTTTAATTTGCAGTATTACTCAGTCATAAAGAATGACAAATTGGAGACATTTATAATTAAATAGAAGCACTCTGAAGCCATACTCATAAGAGAAATAAATATGACATACATATGTAAATACCATATAGTTAGCCAAGTATGAGAAACTGAAATGAAGTGCAGATTGGATGATAGGTATTGTGAAGTGGGAAGAAAATGTTCAAAGGGAAAGGCTAACTGGGTAGGGGCAGGGGAAAATAAAGGAAAGAAAAAATTTGATGGTAAAAACAAAAAAAAAGGAAACAACGTATGTATATAGGTGTGGGGATTTCTAGGGAGGGCAGGGGAATGAGGAAAAATGAGAATCAAGATGCATCATGTACAGGTACAAATTCTCAATGTTGAATTTGATCTTAATGTATACTTAAAATGTACCAGTGAACTCAATAAAGGGGCGGAACCTGCATTGATAGAGATATGTCAGAAGAACACAGAAACCATCTGAAAATTCCTGATAGGTAACATCTAAACTATGAAAGTAGCAAAATGCCAAAGTAGTATAGAACTGTAACTCAAAGTGTAATAGAAGCAGCCATGGGCCAGAGATTTAGCTCACTGGTTCCGGTGCTTGCCTCGCAAGCACAAGGTCCTGAGTTCGATCCCCGGTAACCACATACAATGCTGGGCATGGTGACTCACACCCACCAGCCCCAGTAATCAATACCACATACCGCAGTGCGGGGCATGGTGGCTCACGCCTGTAATCCCAGCACTCGGGAGGCAGAGCCAGGAGGATTGCTATGAGTTATAGGCTTGCCTGGGCTACACAGTGAGCTCAGGGCCAGCCTGAACTACAAAGCGAGACCCTGTCTCAAAAAAAAAAAAAAAA
>PVIC010022660.1:0-27471 GCA_004025085.1 Thryonomys swinderianus
GAACCACTGAGCCAAATCCCCGGCCCGACTTAAAATTTTTTAATTTAATTAATACGCTAAGGAAAGAGAAAAAAAATGATCTGATCATTCTGGCACATTTCTGTAATTACAGAACTGCGGAGGCTGAAGCAGGAAGATCACTGCAAGCTCAAAGCCAGCCTGGGGGTTACAGCAAGATCCCATCTCATAAATAAATTCATTAAAAATCTTCAGTTAAACGGTAGGCCTAAAAAAGAGGGAAATCACAATAGTAACAAATAGAAAATAATAAAGAACTTAAGTATTAGACCTCTAGAATAGAAAACCATAATATAAATGGACAATGAAATGAATAGACACTTGTCAAAAGAAGAACTTCAAATGGCCAATAAATACATGAAAAATATCCAGTAATCCGCCCATTTGAGAAATGCAAATTAAAACATGGAGAGTAAAACTTATTTGAGAAATCAAGACCACTATTAAGAAATCAAATAATGGGCCGGAGGGTTAGCTCAGTGGTTCTGGCACCTGCCTCGCAAGCGCAAGGTCCTGAGTTCGATCCCCGGTAAACACATACAATGCTGGGCGTGGAGACTCACGCCCACCAGCAATCAACACCGCATGCCACAATGCCGGACGTGGTGGCTCACGCCTGTCATCCCAGCACTCGGGAGGCAGAGGCAGGAGGATTGCTGAGTTCACGGTGGCTTGCCTGGGCTCCATAGTGAGCTCAGGGCCAGCCTGAACTACAAAGCAAGACCCTGTCTCCAAAAAGCAAAAAAAAAAAAAAAAAAAGAAATCAAATAATAACAAATGCTGGTGAGATTGTGGGTAAAAGGAATGCAAACTAGTACAACTACTATGGAAATCAGTGTGGAGAGGACTCAAAAACCCTAAACTAGAAATCCCATTCAATCCAGATACGCCTCTTCTAGGTATCTTCCCTAAAGAATTAGAGACATCATAGTACAGTGATATACATACTCATCACAGCTAAATCTTGAAAGAGGCTTAGCTGTATACCGTACCCATCAACAGATAAACGGATAGCCGGGCGTGGTGGCTCACACCTGTAATCCCAGCACTCGGGAGGCAGGGACAGGAGGATTGCTGAGTTCGAGGCTTGCCTGGACTACATAGTGAGCTCAGGGCCAGCCTGAACTACAAAGCGAGACCCTGTCTCCAAAAAGCAAAAAAAAAAAAAAACCAGATAAACGGATAAAGCAAACATGGTATTTGCACACAAAGGAATACTACTTTGCCACGAAGAAAGTTAAACTTGAGTCATCTGTAGGAAAATAAATGTCTCTTGATACCATAATGTTAAGTGAAATAAATCACACACAAACCTAAATGTCACATGGTTTCTCTTATATGAGAAACCTGAAGCATAAATAAAGAGCAAAATAAAAAATAATAAAATGGAGACAGATCTTTTGCAACTAGGAAGGATAGCAACAGATGGAGAAAGGGAAAGCAGTGGAAGGGAAAGGGGAAGTGAGAAGAATTACAGCACATTATCCACACGTACCAGCTCCCCACAACGAATATAATCATTGCATTTTAAAATAAAATTTAAAAAACAGAAACAAATATCAAACAATTTTCAGTATGATATTAATCCAACTGTATCAACATTACTTTAGATGTTATCTCAGCCTCTTCAGGCTGTTGTAACACAATAGGAAAATACTAAATTGGGTAATTTATAAACAACTCAAATTTATTTCTCAGTTCTGGAGACCAGGAAACCCAAGTCAAGGTGGTAGCAGACGGAGTGTGTTCAGAGGCCCACGTAGTCCCTTCGCATTGTGTCTTCGCATGGTATAGAGGCCTTGTCTTTTCCCTAAAATTATCTTGCTACCCCTGTCACACATCAAGAGACCATATATGTGGAGGTTTATTTCTAACCTTTTTATGTCCCATGAAGCTATATGTCTTTTTTTCTTTTTCTTTTTTTTTTTTTGAGACAGGGTCTCACTTTGTAGTTCAGGCTGGCCCTGAGCTCACTATGTAGCCCAGGCAAGCCTGGAACTCAGCAATCCTCCTGTCTCTGCCTCCCGAGTGCTGGGATGACAGGCGTGAGCCACCACGCCCGGCACTGTGGGGTGTGGTACTGATTGCTGGTGGGCGTGAGTCACCACGCCCAATATTATATCATTGTATGTGGTTACCAGATGAGCCAGGGACCTTGCCTGTGCTAGGCAGGCGGCAGAACCACTGAGCTCAATCTCCAGCCCTATATATCTTTCTTTATACCAATTCCATACCATCTTGAGTACTGTAGCTTTATGGAGAGTCTTGAAAACAGGTAGGTGGTCTAATTTTTTAATTGTCAAAGTTGTTTTATATCCTTTGTATTTCCCATTTCCACAGAAAAGATTCCTGAGATTTTCACCAGAGCTACATTGAAAATTGTGATAGTTTATGTCTCATGCCCCCGAAAAGATTCCCATAGTTAATGGGGCTTTTTCAGAGAGGACTGAATCTAGAGTGTGCAATTTAATCACGGGCAGTACTAGGATTAAACAGACTAGGTTTGAGGGTGTGGGGCGATCAAATCAGTCTGCTGATGGGTCTGACACTCCCCAAATCCCAGCAGCATAGATACAACATAAGGAAGAGAAAGACTGTGGTCGCCCCTAGCTTGCTTTTGCTGTCTTGTCATGAACTGGCTGTCTTCCGTGATGCCCCTCTGCTGTGCCATTCTGCCGTGGAGCCAGCCAAGGATGGACTGAGATCTCTACAAACTGTCAACTAAATAAACCTCTTCTCCCTTATCTTTGGGTATTGGCATTTTGTCTCAGCAATGAGAAAAGTGACCAAGACAAAAATATAAATCAACTTGAAAATAACTGTTATCTTTAAAATACTGATTTCTCACTCTAAGAAAGTAGTATATCTATTTATTTAGGTCTTTGAATTTTTCTAAGTAATACCTTTCCTTTACTTTATATAGGTCTTCTACATAATTTTTTCCAGTAACTTAATGCACTTGTTAAGGGTGTTTTTAAAATACCATTTTCTACTTTGAGGCGTGTGTGGGCATCACACATATATCCAACACACATGCATATTTAACACATATATGCAGTGTTCATCCACTGATTTTGCATTCCATACCTTGCTAAAGACAATCATGTTTTAGTAGCTTTTTGAAATTCCTTAGAGTTGGATATATGTTAACACTTGTTGAAAATTTTTGCTTCTGGGTTCTTAGATTTTTGTTACATTTTCCTTACAATTTTGTCTCATTTTAGTATTAGGGTAATAATCCTGGCTTCCTAAAGTGGATTAGGAAATATTCCCTCCTCTTCTGTTTTCTAGAAGAGATGATATAGAGCTACTGTCATTTTTCCCCCTTAAATGTTTGGCAAATTCACCAGTGAAAGCATCTGAGCTGGTCAGAACTTGAATGGTTCCTAATCTTGTGGGAACTGCTTAGTTTAGGGTAGCATGGTAGCTGCTTTCTCTGACCTATCTTGTTTTACCTTATTCACACAACATTCAGAAGTACACTCGGATTTCACCACTGTTCTGTGCTTGGCTCCCTTTGTACGCGACATGCATCCCACATACTCTAGCCCAGCTTTTACCCACATCACTCGTGGTACCTCGGGGTCCGGTTCAGATTGATCCTCTTTACACTGCAGTCTGGGAATCTCCCCTAGGCAGAAAGTCAGGATGATTGTAGACATAACAGCAATAACTCTGGCGTTCTGTTTTGGTAAGAATAGGAGAGATAAGTTAATGAATGTACATAAATAACTTTATAGTAGGTCAAGAATTTTTAAAAATAATTCTGGGAGTTTTAAAATATAAGCCTTTTCCCTGTAATAGGCATTTGGAAAGAAAGCATTAGTTTGGTTAATATTTCCTAACAAGGTAGAACCAATGACAAATTTCCTCTGGGTTAAGCAGATACTGAGAACCACAGTACTGTCATACAATCATTTAACCAGAATTTAACTGTTTTATCTCCACTGACAACTCTGTTTCTAATTTTTCATCTGTTAGACCGCTAAATCTCAGTTTTCCTAATAGTTCATCTACCATTAACTGCCCCTTTATTCTACATTCCAAATATCTTATTAATACATTTCTATATAATATGTTTTGAAATTTTCATTGAGAAAGAATCTCACAATTTCCTCCATATTCTCTGAAGTGATTCAGTAGGAAGTTATCCCTGTCTAAGATCTGGCATGATGGCTGCAGAGACTTCTCTTTCTCCCTTGAACCTGCTTCAGTTTGGTTTTGTTCCCGCCGCTACATTGAAGCTCTTCTGGTCAAGGTTAACAATCCAGTGGACTTTTCTGAATATCCCTCAGTGCCAAGCAGATCCGTAGATCTCTGTTCTTGAAGTGTTTTCACCTGGCCTCGGGGTCTCTATTCACACTTGATTCTTATGGGTCAGAGACTGTTCCTTTCTGGTACCTCTTATACTGTTTGTTCCTCATTACCTTAGATGCTAAATGTGAGAGCAATGTAGAGTTCGTGCTTAAAGCCTCTCCTCTGTCTTCACTCTAGGAGACCTCATCTAGCACCAGGACTCTAATGCCATCTCTGTACAGCTGATTCCCAAATCCACTGCATCCTTTCCTTGAACTCTAGGTTCAGATGTCAATAATCCATTCAGCACCTACCTCTAGGTATCTAACAGATATTTAGAATGTCACAGGTGAGACATGAGCATTAAGTCCCCCTGGCTTCTCTATCATGCTTCTTTGTTTTGAAAACTCCGGCGTTATCAGTTGTTCTATACCATGTAAGATTATGTGTCAATCTTACAATTGCTCCATGTCAAAAGCCTTGGATTCATCCTGGCACTCTCTCCATGCCCCATCTGTGTGTGTGTGTGTGTGTGTGTGTGTGTATGTGTGTGTGTCTGTGTCCCTGACCCATCCTCCACAACTCAACAGTAAATCACTTGGGCTCCACTTTTAAAATATACCCAGAATCCACCATTTCTTACTAAGTTTGCTATTCCCCTTCAAATCCAAGCCACTGTCACTCTTCAACTGGAGGACTGTGATGGTCTCCTAACAATTCTCCCTGCCTCCATTATTACTTGCTCTTATCTCCAATGCAAAGACAATCTCTTCTAACATCAGCAATTTAATTATCACATCACTCTGTAAGAACCTTCTATTACTTCCCATCTCATTCAGAGTAAAATCTGGTTCTTACTGCAGTTTTTAGACTCTTCAGGATATCCTCCATGATATCTCTTTGGTCTCACATCCAGTTGCTCTCCCTTGCTAATGTCTTCAGCCAACTGGCTTCCTTGGTGCACCTAGAACATGCCAAGGGTGCTCTCAGGTCAGGGTCTCTGCACTTTATCTTTTTCCCACAGTGTTCACACCCAAATAGCCACATGACTTACTCCTACCTCATTTTGTGCTTCTGTAAAATGTCAATTTCTTCATAAAGCCATTGTGTCGTGTGCTATATAAAATAGCATCACCCATTACCTTCTTCCATATCCTGCTCTATTCTCTATAACCATTATGAGCAAAAAAAAAAAAAAAAGGAAACGTTGTATGTTAATTTTGTCTTTGCAAAATGAAAGCTCCTCAAAAGCAAGAATTTATGTCATTTGATACCATACTTCCAAAAGCAGAGCTAAAGCCTGCCATATAGTGTTTATTAAGTGTTTGCGGTCAAACGAAAAAAAATGTATACCCATCCTGCAAGATTCTTTCCCAGAGACTTCCTCAAGAATAACAAAGCAGTTTCTTCCTCTCTAGACTCAAACATAATTCTGATTTATATCTAGCTTATAAACCTATGGAAATCTGCAACATTTTATAATACCCTATTCATTTTGAATCCCTGGCACTTACATCACTTAATAAATATTTGGTGAATAAATGAGTGACTCTTTTGACAAAGGGCTTGCATTATAAGCATAACTGTTGAACAAATAGAACAAATTCTTCTCTCTCTTGCCTTCAGATGTCTGTTCTAACTCCGTCTATTTATTCGACAACCTCCACCAGAACCCTAAAGCTTACTGTTACCTCTCCTTACTATCCCCATGCCTTCCTATAATCATATCTTCTTTTCTTGCCTTTTACTAATCAAAGGAAAGCAATCTAAAAAACTTATCTCAAAATGTAAATAGAACATCTGAAGTGACACTGAAGTTACATATCTAATGGTAAGTCCTCATCCTGTTTTTCTTTAGGAAGACATGGTCTGTAGGAAGTATACCACCAACGAAATAGAAACAAGAGGTCAATAGATACTAGAAGTGAATTGTGTTCACATTAGAAGTTTCTCCTAAGACTTTCTTAGAATTCCTCATAAGAGATTTGAGCACACAAATATCAACTTTACACATTTTTAGATGTTTATTATCAGCGTACTTTCACCACCCAAAAAATATTGTCAGAGACTATGACAGGACGAGGCGCGTAGCGCAGTGGCAGAGAAGTTGGCACCGTGTGTGAAGCCCTCGCTTCAACCCCCAGCACTGAAAACAAAAAGCGGCGTGACACGGCCAGAGTGGCAGACAGGAGACCCTGAGGTTAAACCTCCAGATCACAGCAGCAGAGAGAAGCGTTTCCGCTGCCAAGCACAGTTCCGCAAAAAAGGGAGACACTTTCTCCTATCATGATGATGGCGAATCTTTTAGAAAGCAAGTGTCCAAACCGCAACTCAAACCCCAGTCTACTTACTTATCACCACATCCAACACTAGAGTTAAACCTGAGTGTCAGGTGCCCACAGAAAGGGCTGTGAGTGCCCGCCGCAGCATTCATGCCGTAGGTTCACCACCCCCACCCTAGAGAAACGGACCCCTTTCTTTCCTCTAGGGAAGAAAAGCAGCAAAACTACGGGCTACTTAGAGCACATTTCTTAGGAGACGACCTCTCTTGGACAAGGCCCCTGGAGAAGTGACTAAACCAGAACTTGAACTCAACTTCTGATTTCTCGGAACGTGCGTTTTCTAAAGCTCGAAGGCTCTGTAGGGAAAATGATCCGTGAACATACATACATGCACATACACGCACTTACATAAACATTTTATTCAGATTATGCTGTTTGTGTCCTGTTTTGTGCAGCCACGATGGTTAATAACAAGAGTCAAAAGCCCTTTCATTATAAATTTCCATTTCTTCCTTGCGTGTTTTCAGATCGTCCTCTAAAAGTATTGTAAAAGTACTACTCAAGTTGTTCTTCATTGTCTAGAACGGCTGATATTGCCATTAGCTTCTATAGTTCTATCATTAGAGAAATGGGCTGTACTTCATACAGCCCAAATTGGGTCATTTTAAAGGGCAAGATGTCAACAGCAGATAAACCCTTTGTAGTATAATAAGCATAATGAGGAATAATGGCACTTATATTCAATAAACGATGCCCTGACATAACCAGCCTTTCCACCTACTCTATTTAATTCAATAATATATTCCAAGTAATTCATGGGACTAGATGAGAAATTACCTTAGACAATAAGACTAACCATAGAACTTACTAAAATATACCACGTTGAAAGTAATTAATGTAATCAGAGTTTGCAGAAGTAATATGACAGCACTAAAAAGCCCCATTACATGAATTCATTTTCCAAGTGGGCTGCCTTGTAGCAGGTGTAGAGAGGAGAGCACTGGGAAAGGGACTGTGTTGGCAATACAAGGTGTGTTAGCAATAGCATGCTATGGTATTTAGTGTTGTTGTTGTGTTTACACTAGCAACAGAAATAATAGCCCACAGTCTTCATAATTGCCAACCTGGACTAATCTAAAATTAACTGATCTCCTTAAACTATATTTCATAGGATAATTCCAATAATCCTTAAAAATTACAAATTACATCAAATCACTCCCCCGCTCACTAACATTGTAGTTTTCCAACAAAATTGGAATAAAATCTAAAATAATTATCACACTCTATAAGATTAGCTCGGCCTTACCTCTCTGACATCCACTACTATTCTCCCAGCCTCTGCTATTTCACACTACTAGCTACACTGCTATAACTAGTACTCTTTGAATATTCTAAATTATTGCTTTCCAGGCCCTTTATACAACGGATCCCCAGGTTAGGACTGGCCTGACATAAGAACAAGTTGGGTGTCTTAGGTTAATGGGAGATTCATCCACCTGTTGTTTATCTATAGAGTGTAACCAGGTAAACAACCAGATCTCAGCTGTATTGACTTACAATCAACTTGAATTACAACCAGTCCTTGGGAACAGATGGATTTTATAAGTCAAGGGTTCACTATAACGTCAGTTAAGAGAGCTGGATGACTTTTTTAAAGGAACAATGGAACTAGAAGTAATGAAATAACAACTTTAGTGCTAGTTGCTATCTAGAATTGGATATCAAGTAAAAATATTTTTAAGACCCAGGGTTGTGTGAGTCCTATTCTCCCCCCTCCCCCTCCCCCTCCCTCTCGTCTCCGTCTCTGAACTCAGCTGTCACTCAATCACTGAGCTACATCTCCAGCCCTTTTATTTGACTTGGACACAGGTCTTTGAGTCACTACATTTCCTGGGCTGGGCTCAGATTTGCAATCTTCCCTCCTCTGCTTCACAAGTAGCTGGGATTTACAGACTTGTACTACTACATCCGGCTTCAAACACATTTCTCCAGAAGCGCAGCCTGAAATAGGGACCCTTGTATTAATGATGCACTGAGAGATTTCTCCTGCATAGCGCCTAAGGAAGTGAGAGGAACAAGGTAAGGTGGAAGAAGAGACCAAGTAAAGATGTGGTTTCCGCCGAAGTACAGCCTCGCCTCTCTCCTTGGGGGTTTTGTAGAGAGTGATTAGCAGACACAGTTGTTCTACCTTGGGCAAAGGGCTTAGGCTCTTTTTTTTAAAAAAAACCTAAGTCATATTTATTAATTCCTTACAGAAAGTATCTTCTTCATGGATGAAATTTTAGTTATTTTAAAGCCATGTTAATACAAAGACTTCACCACTGCTCAGAAGCTTTCCTATTTTTATCGTCAATTTTAATATTTATGTATCATAGCTTTGTCATGTGTTCTTTTTAAAGTTTTGTTATATTCACAACCAACTGAAAAGTATAAGGAATAGACTTTTCATGCTATCAATATACTTACTCCAAGACTAATTCTGTTATATTTCTATATTCTCTTTAAATTATATCTATTTTTCAAAGAAATAAAACATTACAAATACAGCTACAACCCCATCTTCCGTCCCTTACTCATTTCTATCTACCTAGAGGTAACCTTTTTGAAATATTATTATACTCATTTCCAGCTGGAATGGGTCTTATTTTTCCTTTGTATGAATTTCTTAAATGTTTGGTACTATATCTGTACTGAACTTTGTTAAAAACTACAACATTATGTTTTTGAGACTTACCGCTGGGCCCCGAGGAGAGCCGAGGAGAACTGGCCTCCTCTGTGAGCACAAAGAAAGGCTGCGCTGGGGAATGCCTGCACGATGCAGGTCTTAAGGAAAAGTCCTAACAGCTGAGGTTAGGTTGTTTACCAGAGTTTGTACTAATGGCTACCAGAGAGCAGATGAATCGTATGCGACTCTGACTGCTTATCCCTGGGTTGAGGTGAATAAAGGCAAGATGAGTCAGCTGCTGAGGCCTCATGGCCTGTTGAGAGACAAGAGCTCCCTGGCTGCCCACGTGTTCAACTGACTCTGTGCTCTTTGTCACCCGTCTTCTTTGTGCCTGGCTCAGGGAAACAAAGCAGTGGGTCTAGGTTCTGGAACAAGGCCCCCAGGAACCCCAGTGCAGGGCTCAGTACGTTCAACTCTAGTTCATTCATTTCCATCCTTATGCATTCCATTGGCCCAATAAATTATCATGTATTTTTACATTCCTGCATTGTATTAGGCTTATAACAATTCAGGAATAAACACCTTCATATATGTCTTCTTGAAAAAGTATCCATGATAAGCAAAACCTCAGAAACCTCAGAATTGTATAATTATCAAATTATAGAAAAGAATCCAAATGCTGGGCGTGGTGGCTCATGCCTGTAATCCCAGCACTCAGGAGGCAGAGGCAGGAGGATTGCTGAGTTCGAGACTTGCCTGGGCTACATAGTGAGCTCAGAGCCAGCCTGAACTACAAAATGAGACCCTGTCTCAAAAAAAACCCAAAAAACAAAAAAAGAAAGAAAAAAATCCATTAGCAGCTTTACTTGCTAGTTTCAAATAGCTTTCCCACATACTTATGCCATTTTCCTCCTTCTAGCCAATTACAATTCTCATTTGTTCCTACAACCATTTAAAATGCTTATTGATATAAACATTTCCTAAATACCATATCAATTGAACATCTTTACATGTACTTACTGAACATCTTTTTTGTTTGTTTACTACTACAAATTTTAATAATTTTTTTCTGATATTATTGATTCCCTAAAATATTTTATATATGCTGGATACTAATATTTTATTGGTGATGAGTTGCAAATATCTTTTCTCAGCATGGCTTATATTATATTTCTTTTACCTTTTACAAACAGATTTATATTTTAATATATTGGTATTTTTCTTTCTGCTTCATGCCTTTAGTGTTTAAGATTATTTCAGTTCAGTAAGAGGATAAACTTGAAAAATACACAGTGGCACAACATGATGCTAACAGTGTATTATGTTTTGGAAATCACTGAAAGTAGATTTTTAAGGATGCTTTTAACACAAAAAAAGAAAGTTGTGAGATAAAACATATAATAATTAGCTCAACTGAGCAATTATACACATATAGGTATTTCAAAACACTGTACATGACAAACACATGCATATTTTGATAAATATATTGATCAATTGAAAAATAATTATCTTGTAATGGCATAGATATTTTCCTATTTTTAGGTGAAAATTCCAAAACGTTATCCTTTACAACTCTTAACCTATCTGGAGTGTGTCTTTTTGAATGATAGAATGTAGAGGCCTAATTTTATCTTAGACAGTATATAGCCAGTCTCTGAGTAGTTCATCATATTCTACTGATTTTATTATTGTCTTTCTCATGTGTAAAGCGTCTAAGTATACACTGGTCTGTTTTACTCTCTCTACTCTTTATCAGTTGATTTGTCTATGCTGGCAAGGCCTTCACTGTTCTGCACTTTCATGTTCCTGCTTAGGATCTGGCAAAATGACTCATTCATTTCCTTTTGTTCTCAGTGGTGGTCACCTTGCCTGGAAGCTGAGACTCTGGGATCCCAGCCCCTTAGAGTAGTCAGTACCGGCTGCAGGGTGCCTCCCGCCCTGGCCAGGGGAATCTTCCCAGCCTTTTCTGGGGATGTAGCTCCCAGAGACCTAAGGTAGTCCTCTGGAGAAGTGTGCAGGTGTAAGCCAAAGGGAGCTAACATTCACAGCCAGGGAAGATGGGTACACCGTGCCTCACAGAGATCTTGGAGGGACGGGAACAATTTCTAGTAGAGTTCCAAAAATAAACAGATGGCAAACTAGGGATAATTTAAAGATACCAGGTTGTGCTTGAGGTTAGGTAAGCTAGACGGGATGGACCTGTTATTGTCTCTAGAGTTAGAGAGATGAAGGGAAAGAGAAGCTAGGAGAGCCAAGAAAGAGAGGTTCATAGAGGAAGAGCTGTCTGCAGGGAACCAACAACCTTCTGTCAAGGAACATAACTCATTTGAAGTGACTGATCAGGAGAGTCCAGGAAATACATACCACCGTCTACCCTCCTTCCTCTGACCTTCTGGCCTTCTCCCTTGCTAAGCTCAATGGCAAGGATAAAGAGTGAATCTAGAAGTAAATTAACAATACCATAATACCCCCTCTCAAAAAAAAAAAAAAGATGATTTGGACAAACCACTGTCACGTTCTCTGAGCAGGCTTTCCAACCATGCTATCTAGAATGATATGTACCCAACATCTGTCCTTTGTCATTCCCCTAACCTTACTGTTTATCATCAAAGAACTATATCCACATGAAGTTATATAAAAGCTTGAAGAAAATAAAATACATGAATTGAAAGATAAAATACAAAAATACGGGCTGGAGGTTTAGCTCAGTGGTTCTGGCGCCTGCCTTGCAAGCGCAAGGTCCTGAGTTCGATCCCCGGAAACCACATACAATGCTGGGTGTGGAGACTCACACCCACCAGCAAACAATACCACATACCACAGTGCCGGGCGTGGTGGCTCACGCCTGAAATCCCAGCACTCGGGAGGCAGAGACAGGAGGATTGCTGAGTTCAAGGCTTGCCTGGGCTACATAGTGAGCTCAGGGCCAGCTTGAACTACAAAGCGAGACCCTGTCTCAAAAAAAAAAAAAAAAGTCACCAAAGAACAGCAACACACCAAAGTATACATGTTAACTATATAATCAAAAAATGAAATGTATTACAAAACATATAATTTTATCTATTAAATGAATGTGTACTTTTAAATGATGATTTACCATGGTAGAATTTAACTAAAACACTACTAAAATGTAGAAATGTGTATATCTGAGGAGCAGTTTGAAAATTTATATCAAAAATTGTAAGCATGCTATTTTGCCCAGACATTTCACTTTTAGGGATGCACTCTAGAAAATTATTCAAGATGTTCTCAAAGATGAGAGTTATTTACAATAGCTAAAAACTGCAACCTAAACATCCAACAACAGAAAACGGATGATCAGTGTTTCCCCTAATGTGTCATTTAGGGGGCTAGTCTGAGATTTCTGCTTGAAAAAGGATCGATCCCATAGCCAACTAAATACGGGGTCACCCTTGGAATGAGAAAAAATTTACCAAGCAAATTCATATGGTGTGATCCATGATCAAGACTAAAGCTAAGAGAACACTTACATTCATAGGTAGGTCAAAAAATTACAAATGTGTCCTCATTAGCCCGGAGCTGTGTTCCAACCATCAGAACTCAGCATTCTAAGTCCAGTTTACCTCACTGATTATTATTTAACTGAGATTTACTATCATGTTCCAAATAAGGTACTTCATTCTTTTGTTATTCTTTTCATAACAAATTACCCAATATTTAGAAGCTTCAAGCAACACTTATTTTTCTCACAATTTCCATGGATTAAGAACCTAGGCAGAGTTTAGAGGGATATCTCTGCTTCAAAGTCTGTCAGTCCCTCCTCTCCATCTATTTTCCTGCCTAAAGGTTTAATCAGGGGAGGATAAGTTTCCAAGCAGACTCATTCGTATCCTTGGCATGTTTTAGGTCTTCACCAGCTATTGTTTAAAGGCTTTCTGCTATTCTATTCCAAAGGGAAGTTCACAGTATGGCAGCCAGCTTCCTGTAGACAGAAGAAGCCAATGACAGAGCAAGAGAGAGCATGAGAGAGAAACCATAACCTTTTCTGAAACCTAATCTCAGAAGTGGTATTTCATCATTTTTGCCGTATACCATTAGAAGTCAATCACCAGGTCCAGCTCATACTCGAGCAGAAGGGATTACACAGATGTGAGAACATCAACTCTTGAAACTCCTAGAAAATCCAGGAGGGGAAGAGGAAGTAGCAAGATTCCAACCAAGCCCATGCTACATTTCATTTTATTGGCACAGTGAGAGAATAAGATTGTCCTCCCAGTGCTTATGTACTTAGCCAGATAATTGGATAAATTAAGAGAAGAACTCTACATGGCTGCATCAGTCAATACAAACAATTTTAGGAGTTTAAAAATTTCATTTGACCTTAAAGTCCCCAAATGTGGGAACTTGGTCCCTAAATTGGTGCCCCTCTTTCCCAACATCTGTAGGAATACACTGTTTTTCCTCCTGAATTGAAACAAATGACCTCATCCCACCTCCTGTAATGTCCAGTACTCAGTAAGGCAAGCAAAGAGGGAAGCTATTTTTGGCTCTCCCAGAAAAGGAGCTTTAGCTTATAATCTTTCCTCTGCCCTTCCAAGATGGGCTAGGTGATATAGAAGGTCTTTTTTTATTTCTAATTTTTATAACTCTTTTCAGCAAACAGGAGGTAAACAATTTTAATACGAGGCCATTTTCATTATGTATCTACTAGAAAATATGTCCTTGCATTAAGATAAACACTAACAATACAAAAAAAGTTCGCTCATACAGTAATAGCTTTCAAAAATGGCAGTGACGATGTTTTGCCAGCTGCCTGATACAAGATGTGGTTTTTAGCTCAGAAGACGCGGAATTTACTGTTTCCCTCCTACTTGGCATTCAGAGCGATTGGAACCAGGTTTCTGAACGAATAATTCAGTATGTTCAGCTCAAATGCAAATATATATATATTTTTTTTCAGCATTGAAATGATTCATTTGAAGCAGCACTTCCACAAAATGTTGTCCACCTTGTCCTGGTAATTATGTCACATCTAGTGTGTACTAATTTACACAGTGTATTGTGTTCCTACATAATTAAGGCCATTAGGCAAAATTCAGAAGCTGCCACACACCTACAGTCCTTAATTAACTAAACAAGCGCACAGAGAAGTTACTAACAGTGTCAGGGCCTGTCTTCACCCTCGAGGCAAGCAAGGGGCCAAGGGAATCAGGGTGAAAATCTATCACCTAAAACTCTCCCTAGCTCATGATTTTTTTATGGGTCGATGTTGGGTGACTCGGTACAAAGTTATTTCTAAAAAAAAAAAGCAGTTGTGGGCCAGAGATTTAGCTCAGTGGTTCTAGCACCTGGCTAGCAGGCACAAGGTCCTGAGTTGGATCCTGGTAACCACATACAACAATGCCAAGCGTGGTGGCTCACGCCTGTAACCCCAGCACTCAGGGGGCAGAAGCAGGAGGATTCCTGTGAATTCATGGCTTGCCTAGGCTACATAGTTAGCTCAAAGACAGTCTGAACTACAAAGCGAGACCTGTCTCAAAAAAAAAAGTTATTTTAATTCAGTTCTTCCTAATATCTCACCATTGAATCACCAAAGATGACAACATATTTAAAAGTAAGAGTATATACAGAAATCAATCGCCATTTCTTAGTAGTTCCAACAGTGAAGGATGTTCCAAAATACTTAGTTTGACTGCCTTTCAATGGTACCTCTTCATGGGTTATACAGTTGATTAGATCAGAGGAAGAAGTTTTTCCCAGGCTTTTCAAGGCCACCAAAAATCTCCAATTCTCCCAGCATATGAGATCTATACATTCTAAATGCCAGGCAATACTATTCACTAACACAGAGGGAAAAAAAGTTGTGGATTTCTGTAAGAATCATAGTGTTTCCACTTTCTTCATAATTTTGCATAATACCAGTGTTGTGTGGCTCTCTAGAGACCAGTCTGGAGGCACTAAAGGACAGTGGGAGACCCTGGGTTTCTAGTCTTCAGTATCTATTTATTTTCGTAGCTTTAAGGTGGTCCTAGCCAGCTTATCCTTTTAAAAAGAAAAGCTGTATCTTTTGAATGTTCCCTGTGTTTTAAAAATAACAATGTAAATGCACATTTGCACAAGATAAAGGTGCAGTGTATATTTCACAGTGACTTAATTCTGACAAACTTTGCTTCTTTTTCATCACTCCCAGCTATCATCTTGCTAGCGAAACCTAAGCGACTGAACACAGATGCTATGTGAGAAGAGGGGAATCCGCTCTGTGGAGAAATGCTATGTAACCAGTCAGATGGCTTTACATGGTACTATTCAGTGTCTGTTCCTGCAGTGTAATTAGGAGATAAGTATAAGAAAATTCAGAATTCTTTAATGCACTTAAAATCACTGTCATGAAGCAATGCCTGGCAGATTTGCATGTGAAAGGACTGTGAACAGCATGTAGGAAGAACTGTGAAATTACTATAGTATTTATTATTATAACTTGGTGTCATGCTAGTCTCATTTTAGAATGAACTATAAGAATAGATTAAATTAGTGCCATTTTCTTTCCTTGTTAACATCTTTGTCACAAGAGCAAGCTGTCAGAATTTTAGTGGCAAAAATAGTCCATGGATTAGTCCTCATGATAGCTGGCCATTTCTAAACCCTAAGCTTCGATTGGTTGTGCTAAGCCCTGTCCTTGAAGACACATGGGTTGAACACAGGGAAATAAGCACCTTTTAAGCAACTAATCAGGTTGCAGACATACTGATAAAGGTAGGGATAATATAATGCTATAATTTAAAACACCATTTGATAGAAAACATTATCTCCTAAGTAAATGCTTTTGACCACTGTGGAAAAAAAAATACTTTCATTGCTGAAAAATCCATATCTTTGTACGTATTTTGTGGATAGATGTAGTCTGAGAAGCATAACCCTGAGTTCTTCAGTATCTTAATACACAATGAACATTATAGGGTTTAGTCAACCTTGGAACAATGATATCTAGTCTTACTTTCGCCACAGGTCTTTCTCTAATGCACTGGTCCTCCAGGCCTCAGTTTATACATAACAGTAAAAAGGAATGAAGCTTTCCACTGTGATTTTTGCCTCTCACAATTTTCCATAACCAAAGTGACCATAATTCCTGGTTCCCCCCCACACGAACTGCCCCACTTTAAGCCTGTGGTCTCAGCCCAATTATTAGCAGCATCTTTTTTCACTTTCAAAAATGTTCCAGTTTGAATAATACATTATATGATTGTTCTACCAATGCTGCAGACTCTATTCTATGGGAAAGAGTACTATGAAGGTGTTTAAGCTCTTCATAGATATATTATGCTATTTTATGGGCATTCTCATGCTTTGGTAATTTCTCCAAATTTGATATGATTTCTTACTCTAACTAAGCATTCATTTTCATATGAAATTTTGTATTTGTAATTATATACCTATATATTGTCTTTAAGAGCCTCTACCTAATTATCTACACAACAGGGCCTGCAAAACCTGTGTTTGACTCTCATAAACAGGCAGTATCACTACTAACCTACATGGCACATCACATGTCAAGGGAATTCCACACTCAAAAATGATAAAATAAAAGCTAACTATAAAAAACCAACACCAGACATCACATTAATTTGGCAAAAACTTAAATCTTTCATTCTAAAATCAGGAACAAGACAAAGATGTCCAATTCCACCATTCTTGTTCAATATAGTTCTGGAAACATTAGTCACAGCAATTAAACAAGAGAAAGAAATAAAAGGAATAAGGATAAAGAATGAAGATGTTGTCCTTATTTGTAGATGACACGATACTCTATACAGAAGACTCCAAAGACCCCACCAGGAAACATATAGACTTACTAACCAAATTCAGTACAGTAGCTAGATTTAACACTCAAAAATCAGTAGTCTTGTTTAACACAAATATAAGACTCACTGAGACAAGAATTAGGAAAACAACTTCTTTAACAATAGCAACCCAAAAAAGACCTCTACTTTGAAAACTACAGCACTCTGAAAAATGAGATTGAAGAAAGTGTCAGGAAATGGAAACATATCCTTTGTTCTTGGATAAGGAAAACCAATATAATAAAAATGGCCATGCTCCCCAAATTATTACATAGATTTAATGTAATCCTGATCAAAATTCCCACAGCATACCTCAAAACAATCTAAAAATTCATCTGGAACCAGAAGAGACCTAGAATAGCAAAAATAATTCTAGACAACAAAGACATGGAAGAGGTCTCACAATCCTCAACTTGAAACTATATTACAAAGCTGCTGTGATAAAAACAGCATGGTACTGGCAAAGAAACACCTGAGAATCAATGGAATAGACCAGAAGATGCAGAATCAACTCCAGATATACTAAGCAACTCATCTTTGACAAAAGAGGAAAGATAGCCTCTTCAATAAATGGTACTGGAAAAACTGAATTTCAACTTGTTGAAGGTTAAAATTAGATTCATGTCTCTCACCATGTACTAAACTACAATTGAAATGGGCCCAAGATCTAAATACTAAAACAGAAATGCTAAATCTGCTGGAAGATAGGTTAGGCAGAACTCATTGGTGTATGGAAAGACATTATTAACAAAATCTCAGTCACAGGGGAACTATTACATAGAATCAGCAACTGGGATCTGATCTTATTAAAAAGCTTCTGCCCAGCAAGAGAAACTACCCATGGAGCAAAAAGACAACCTACAATGTGGGAAAAATTTTACAAGCTGTTCCTCAGAAAAAGGACTACTATCTAGAATATATAAAGAACTGAAAAATATCAGAACTTCCTCAAATTTAAAGACCCAATTCAAAAATGGGCATCTGAAATGAATAGACATTTCTCAGATAAAGAAGTAGATGCAGCAAATAAACATATGAAAAAAATGTTCAGGATCACTGGTCATTCAAGAATGCAGATGAGGGCCCAGAATTTAGCTCAGGCAGGGATATTGCACCTACCTTGCAAGCACCAGGACCAAAATTTGATCTCGGGGGGGGGGGAAGCATGCAGATGAAAACAACACTGTTTCCATCTCACTTCAAAAAGAATGGTTGCTATCAAGAAATCAACCAATAGCAAAAGCAGGTAGGCTGTGGAGAAAAGAAATCTTTCTCCACTGTTGGTAGGCATGTAGACTGCTGTGGCCACTGTGGAAATCAGTGTGGAGATTCAAATACTTTTTTAACCCATAAAAGAACAAATAAATGTTTAGATTATTAGTCCATAATCTTTGTGCTTATTTTACACAAAGCACTTTACAAGAAATGTTGTCTCTGGTCCCCCAAGGAGCATGAAAACAAAAGCTTATTGTTTAGATTGGGCAGAAGAGACAGTAATGTTCAACTGCCTACCATCATTTGGATTCATGCAGTATAACAGAAGCTTAAGTAACTGATTGCTATAAACTTCTCTATTTTAAAATTTTTAACCTGTCACTTCAGAAAAATAAATGTTAAGTTCAAGCAAAATAAGAAGAGGAAAGTGTCACTGGCATTTAGAACAAAATTGATCCTTGGTGAGAGGTGGAATGGTCAAGAGAATGCATGAAAGCTTTTATAAAACAGACTGGGTTGGAATCCTAGCTCTGCCCCTTTCTAGCTCTGAGTTTGAGCATGTAAATTAACCTGTGTGCCTCAGGTTCCTCACCCACATAGTACGGAGGGATGAAAGTAATCGTATTTGTACTTTCTAATCTATTCCCACATTACTTGTGGTAATGGCATTGTGAAGAGTAACCTAATTAATCCATGGTATCTGCCTGGCCCGATACCCAGCACTTATGAAATACGCAAGCTCTCAAAAGAAAATCTTTCAGATTATACTGACTTTTCACCTGGTGCCACAAACTCAAATTTCACTTTCCTAAAATGAATTTTAAAAGACTACTATTATCCCCATAAATATTGAGTGCCTATTACTATATAATGACACAGGTAAGAGCATCCAAGAGCACTATACAGCAACATTCAGCATTTAATCCAAACAGGCAATCCTGTCCTCTCTTGTGAATTTTTTTCCTGATAGTAATTTGTTATTAGGTTCATCTCGAGGTGCCATTTGTGAGACCCCACAAAACCAAACCATTAATCAGAATTAATCACGGAAGTAAAATAAAAGCACACAGCCAGCCCTGGGTGAGAGCAGCCTGCTATACAATCAGAATGCATTAAAACCATGAACGCTCTACAGTTTTTTGTAAGGGCTGGGGGTGGGGTGTAATAAGCAAACACATTTTAAAGATCATAGACAATATGCTCTTTAAATGAACCTAACTTAATGCTTTTTGCAAGGTCAGATCAAAGGTGAAGAAATGAGAATTGGCCAAACACTAGAGCAATTTCCAGCTGAATAAAAAGCCAGATATTCTTTTCTTCACTGACAACAGAAAACACACTGAAAGACCAGAAGGGTTGATCATTGATGCCAAAAATGTACTTTCCATTCTTTGAGGCTTGTAAAGTCTCTCCTTTTATCCATTTTCTACGTTCCCTGCATTGCCATTCTCTGTTTTTGTCAATGACCTTTCTTCAATCCAACTCAGCCTCCGCCTAATGGCCTGAAGAGGAGTCCTTCGCATGATGGAAAGCTTTAGATTTAAGATCCCCCTCCTTCATTAGAGGGAAAAGTGAACAGCCTCTATGTGCTGGGTGTTAATGAATGTGAAGAAAGATTTTTTTGTATGTGTTTTACACATTATGTTCTTGACTCCTAGAGGTGCTACAATAAATTGCTGCGCTTCATTTACAAGGAGCCATAACAGAAGCAAAATGAGAATCTGGCGACAAATTGCTTCTCAGTCACCCTGGGTCAGGCTGTTGGGGCTAATGAGAAGAGGGGATCTAATTTTAAACTCCTCCTCAACCAAGCCATTCCTGCATTAATGTTCACTGTTGTAAATTGTAAAGTCAAATGAAGGAGCACTGTTGAAAATTAACCAGTATTTTTATCCTTCGAGTACCCAATAGAGCGTATTTTGGCTTCTATAGCTGGTGGTTATCAGAGGCAGCTCAGCCTACGCCAGGGGTGCCAGCGTCCTAGATAGATGCCCCCTGCTCAACACAACGCTGCTCTTCTAATTCCTTCTCTTTTAACACCCAAGCCTTCTTTCCACCTCACAAGGAAAAGTCAATGGGCAGAAGTAGCATAGGTTTTCAACAAGACGGTAATGTAGCCTGTAGGAGCAGCGCTTGAAACCAGTCTCTTTAGGGACCCACTGAGCAAGATGCTGTGTATAGACACTAAATACCAGAGAAATATACTACCCTACTTAGTCCTGCTGCATGTTTAATGACCTATAATTGCGTTTTTGGAGGAAGAACCAGTAAGTGCAAGAAGCAAGTAGTCCCTGGAAGCCTAAAGCAGGATTTGAACAAATAATGAGGGTCCTATGCAGCACCTGCCCTTCCCAAATACTTGCCTGATCTCACATTTTGCCCATTTAAAAAAGCAAACAGTAGGCAAAAAGTGGTACAGGGAAAAGGAAGATGTGTTAGTAAAGTATGCAGGCTTTTGATCCCAAGTGGATGTCCAGTCAACAACTCAAAATCCACTGTTGGCTCTGGGGAGTTTTTTGGTAATGCGTTTTAAGTGTATATTAATGAGATGAAGTTCCTCTTGCGTGTAATGTGTCTGTCCGGGTGCATTCTTCCATGGAATCACTACATAAAATACAAATTAACCACACTACCCTAGTCTAATCATTGTAATCAGTTATGTTTTCATGTGTACATTACTGATATATAAGGCTGTTGTAGTTCTTGTGTGTGGTTTAATTGCTTGTTTTTGCATATCTTGTGTGATTGATGATGTTCTAGAAATCTTTTCCCCTAAAGGAGACTTTGTAAATTACTTTGTTTAGATGCTAATGATTGTATTTCATTAGTGGCCCTCTCATCCAGAATCATCTTTAAATGAATGAATATGCCATAATTAAAAATCTGAATTATGAATTACTTTGAAAGGAGACAACATTGTCCCGATTTCCCACTGCGACACAGTGTTATTTCAATTATGTAAATATGTTTAATCATTCCCCTTTTGTTTTTCTAATTATTTAATATTAATGTTGCTTTACCCCTTTATTGCTACAAGAAGGGATATGGCATCTTAAATGAGAGTACTTAGACAAGTGATACACAGATGACTAGATTAAAGCAGACATTTATCAGAATGCATAACCCATTTCAAAAACAAACATGCTATTAACATTCATACTAATATAGCAATACTGGCTATAATTGCACTTCATGAATGTTTTGTCTGTACAAATCTAATGTATTCACAATGAACAATTTCCAATTATTGTTTTTTTTCCCTTATAGAAAGTCCAAATCCCCTGGCAAAACTTTCAGTTATCTTGAGGTACACATAGGAACCAACCAGGAGACTATCATTTTTTCTATATTAAGAAATTTGCAGCTGCTCAAGTACCACAAGACTTGACATATTCAACTTTCACTTCTGCACTTTTGAACCTTCGAAAACGTTTGCCAAAAAAAGTGAGTTTTTAAGCCTCTGTCCCTTTTTTGCCCTCTCCCTGGAGAAGAAGAAATATTAGGAAATTTACTCTCCTGTTCAACAGCTCTTACACAAGCCTTCAAGAAGTTCCACTTATAACAGAAACATGAACCCAGCCCTGGAGAGCTCCAGAGGGTCACAGCGAATGACAGTCACCTTTATACATTCACACTTCAGGCACCTTATTCAAACCAGCTGCAGAAGCCTGATTGGTCCTTTAGAAAACATAGCACTGACTTCAATTCAGACATTTCTATTTTAGTGCAGCTAGACTACACAGGAGTATGTTGCTCTACCATTTAGTAATTTAGATACTTTCAATATTATTGCTAACTGACTCTTGAGGTATAAGTGCCTTAATTATGTTGGTTTAATATTTTGTGCTTAAATATTGTTATTTGTAAACTAACAGTGGGAAATTCTACAACTTCCCCATGTTTCTTTTTTATTTCTGTGCTACAGTATAAAATGGTATTGCTGATTGACTGTTAAATTTTATTAATGACATCTGAAACATTGACATTATGATTTTAAATATCTGATTGTTATCTGCGTACAAAAGGAGTGAACAACCCTAAAAGACCTACCTGCTCAACCAGCCTTTTTTTTCTACTCTGAACTCTTGACTTCAGCAACCATAGAGACCAGGATTAGAGTTTGATGTCGTATCTGATTAAAACTTACACAAAAAACATACAAATGACCTTACTTCAGTATGGGTTACACCTAAAACAGTGACATCAGGAATGTTATTGTTACACACAGACAAAAATAATGTGATATTTATTTGCAGGTTCTCATAAAGTTGTATAAATTGCTTTCTACTTACAACTCAGTCTACAGCCATACCACCCTGGATGCGCCAGATCTCATCTACTTATGACTCTATTTTTCTGATCATAATCAGGAAATCAGCCATACACTGATTTTAGTGACTGCTGATTATTTTGACAATAATTCCTGAATTTTGTACAAAGAAACAATTTAATTATTTTTAATAGAAGCTAATTTTGAATTATTTTTGCAACACATCTAACTAGAAATCCTGAAATCTCATAATGCTACTGTAGAGTACATCTGAAGAGTCCCTGGAAACCTGTGTTTGGAGGTTGAATATGCATTTGCTTTTGTGTAGCTCACTGCTCCCTCAATGGCCTTGGAATCCACGAGAAGGAGACTGATGAAGGCGGAGAGAGAAGGGAATTCATGGATATCTTTAGTTTCATTTTTAATCATGATTCTGCTTGTTTTGTCTCAATAGGCATCACTGGGAAGAAAGATGAGGAAATTAGTGGGATGTTGATACATCATCACCTCAACTTTTTGCTTATTTCATGTCAGGAAAAACAAAGAGTACAGAACCTGGAACATGTATTTTCTGGGAGGCCAGAGCTGCTGCCACCAATGACTGAAGATGAAACTGGAGAAGCCTCGGAAGAAAGGAGGGTAGCTTGTTTGGGGAATGCATCTGCCAGGCCACCTACCCCTCCCTTAATAACTTCCCTATTAACCACACAGGAGATCATAATTCTTTTTACCATGATAAACACTTAGATATGCAGCTGATTTTCCAATTTAAATTATCCTCAGGCCAAAATTCCCTGAAAGCTTGATTGCAGTAACTGGACTGAGATGAGCAAAAAAATATGTATTGGAGCCAGGTGGAATGGCATGTGCCTGTGACCCCGGTACTCAGGAGAATGAGCAGGAGGACCACTGTGGGTTTGAGGCCAGCTTTGGCTACATAGTGAGTTCAAGGCCAACCTGAATTACAGAGTGAGTCTCTGTCTTAAAAAACACAATGACGAAAATATGTCGGGGAGAAGTCATGCTTATTTCTCCATCAACAATGAATCAATAAAGAAAATGTGGTATTTATACAAAATAGAGTACTCCTCTGCCATAAAGAAGGATAAATTTGTCATTTGTAGGAAAACAGACGCACCTGGAGACCATAACACTAAGAGAAATACATCACACACAGCTTAAATATCACATGGCTTCTCATGAGAAGTCTAAACTAGAAGTAAAGAGCAAAATAAAGGACAGATAATAAGAAATAGGTAAAAAGATCTTTTTCAAATGGAAAGGGAATCAAGATACAGAGGGGATGGTGAGGAAATGGAGGGAAAAGGGATTTTAAAACGACTTAAGATGGTTATATATATATGAACTAACTCCCCAAAGGGAATGTAAACAAAATATACTGCAAATATGGACTAATAAAAATTTAAAATGGAACAAAGAAATCCAAACCTGGCATTTCAGGGTGGTAAGATTCATTCATATGCTCTTCCAATACATAACCTGAGTATAAAACAGAGCTGAAGAATAAGTCTCAGCCTAAGATCTTTCGAAAATTCCTCCCTTGCAAGTGCTAAACTCCTGGAGAATTGATTTAGAAAGATGCAAGTTCAGACACCTACTCTCTCCATCCCACCCCTTCTGAAAAATGTTGGCAGGGAACAGTTACACTCTGAGTACTCACCAGTTACTGAAAAGTAGGCTTAAGAGGAGTTGGTTTTCTTACCTGAGTTTTATTTTGTTTCTTCAAAAAATAATCAGCCATAAGTAATACCTGGTGAAATCATATACCAGGTAACCCTTTGAAATTGACTTTTTAAACTAAATATAATGCCCTTGAGGGCCATGCATATCAACAATAATAGTTCATTGCTTTTCCCATAGGATTAATCCATTGCATGGATGTAGCAAAGATTGTTCAAATGTCCATTGAAGGATATTTGGGTTCAGTCTCTTCTATTAATAAGAAAGCTGCTATAGCTGGGTGTAGTGGCTCATGCCTGTCATCCCAGCACTCGGGAGGCAGAGGCAGGAGGATTGCTGAGTTCAAGGCTTGCCTGGGCTACATAGTGAGCTCAGGGCCAGCCTGAACTATAAAGCGAGACCCTGTCAGAAAGAAAGAAAGAAAGAAAGAAAGAAAGAAAGAAAGAAAGAAAGAAAGAAAGAAAGAAAGAAAGAAAGAAAGAAAGAAAGAAAGAAAGAAAGAAAGAAAGAAAGAAAGAAAGAAAGAAAGAAAGAAAGAAAGAAAGAAAGAAGGGAAAGAAAGCTGCTATGAACATTCAAAAAACTATTACTGAATATCTACAATAAGCAAAGCCCTTGTCTAGGGGCTCTGTGGCTACATAAATGAAATAATAATGAAAACTTTAGCACATTTACTAATCTAACTTCAATAAAGCATAATGCATACAGGTGCCATGAAATCAATTGGTATAAATTCTCATGCACATTTTTATCTGGTTACAAGTTACTTTTTCCTTGTCACCCTTCAAATTGTATTTATTTTTGCTCAACATTCAATGTGTAATTTTATTCTGAATACTAATGCCTTTCTTCAATTCTGAAAATTATCAGATATTTTCTGTCTATCTGTTGCTTCTCTCAACCACTGACTTTTGTTTTTTTTAATGTCTGGGCTTCTTATTGGTCATATTTTGGAAACTTTCCATGCTCATACTTTTTCTTAACTTTTCTTTCATATTTTATCTCTTTTATTTGTCTTATGTTTGAGATGAATTTCTCTATATCACTTTGCTAATTTGTTCTCTGAGTCAGTGAAAAATTTATCACATCCAATTTGGTTCATTTTTGTTTTTTTAAAATTCTAAAGTATTTATACTTAGTACCATACCATTTCAATGTTCTTTTAAAATTTCCCTATTTCTTTTCCCTGGAGAACATACGTATAGGATGTATTGCTTCATGGCTTCTTTCATGATGTTTGTTTTCTTGTGTTCTCTGAAATGTTAGCTGTGAGCTCCTCTGGGGTTTCGCTCCATGTGCCTGGCCGTCTGGCGTGTCTGCCCCTGGCCTTCCTGGTGTAAACTCCTGAGCTGACTTTGCTCTTTCTACACTACAAGGAGCCCATATTGAGCCAGGGTTTTTCCTCAGCTTTTGTCCATGGTCAAGAAGACACGATCGAGCCTGTATTTTATCCAAAATAAAGCGAGCTCTAGTCTGTTATGTATAGGAGTAGTCCCTCTCTCCAGTAGCTAGCTTGGTCAATATAACATTTCTGATTCCAGATTTCAATAGTTTGAGGATATAGTCTCACCAGATTTCTACTTTTGATTAATAGAGATGACTTTGTTTTTCTGCATGCCTTAAAGTTTCAAAAATCTACATAGTTTTGTATTGTTTTGCTTGCAAAGGGACAACGTGTAAATGAACTTGCATCTCTAGCTTGCTGTCTCTGAACATACAGACCCTCTCCTCATCAGTGGACTCTTCAGGCCCAGACCACTCAAGTCGGGACATAACAGCTTCACTCTCCTCACATCCTTCCTCTCATCCAACCTCCCTCCCCTGAGTAGGGTGCCAAAATAATTCATGCTAACCACTATACTAAGTAAACCCCAATTCCAGTAGTTGAATACATTAGAGGTTCACGTGTTATTCACATCACAGATCAATGTAGATTCTGTGGCTGTCATTTGAACAGTGACACTGGGACTCGTGATTTAAATCAAACAGTGCCATCTAGAATATGTAATTTTCAAGGTCACCACAGATACGGAAAGGCTGTAATTTATTTCATTTTTTGAATAATTCTATCAACCCAAAAAATTCCAGGTTATCACTTTATAAATACTGCTCCTCACAGTTATAAAGCCTGGTCACCACAGTCTAGCCCTTTTAAATGTCCTATCTATAAATGAGTTGATATTTTCACTCAGAATAACACCTTTTGGTACTCATCACAAAGTTAGTGTGCTTTTCAAAGCTTTATCTCAAAGTCTGTTTATCCACTCACCAAAGAATATTTGGATTCTTCTGAGTTTCCAGCAATTATAAACAGAGCTACTAGCATATTTTGGGGTGGATAAATATTTTAATTTTTAACATTTTTAACATTTAAATTTCTCTAAGGAAGATACCTAAGCATAGGATTTCTGGCTCCTATGATAAGTGTGTGTTTGACATTATAAGAAACTGCTGAATCACTTTTCCAGAGTGGTTGTACCACTTTATATCCCCTGCAATGATATTTGAGAATTCTAGTTGCTCTGCATCCTGACCAGCAGGAACTTCATATTATATTTTTCATTTTAGCCACTCTAATAAATATAGATCACTAATTCAACATGGTTTTAATTCACATCTCCCTAAGGACAATTAGCACTGAACATTTTTTCACAGGTTTATTTCCATCACTATAGACACTTGGTGAGGTGTATCTTCACATTCTTTTCTGCATTATTAATTGAATTATTTCTTTTAGTTTTAAGATTTCTTTTACTACTCTTTCAGTTTGAAATTTGTCTTTTTGCCAGGTGTGGTGGCTCATGCCTGTAATCCCAGCAATCGGGAGGCAGAGACAGGAGGATTTCTGAGTTTGAGGCTTGCCTGGGCACCATAGTGAGCTCAGGGCCAGCCTGAACTACAAAGCGAGACCCTGTCTCAAAAAAAATAAATAAATAAAAAATAAAAAATAATTTGCGACAGGGATTTAATCACATAACTTTAATAAGATCCAATTTATCTCCTTTTTCGCTTTTATGGTTCATGCCTTTAGGTCATGTAAACTCACAACTACACACAAGTTTACCCAGATTTCTTTCTCAAATAGCTTTATGTTTTATGTTTAGATCTACTATTCACTTTTATTTTTTTATGTTATTTTAAGGTGTATCTTAGTTGATCCTGATGCTCAAGAGTTTCAACACCATTTATTAATTAGAAAACTATTCTTTTTTTTTTTTTTTTTTT
>PVIC010022661.1:0-27474 GCA_004025085.1 Thryonomys swinderianus
GATGTGTTACCCATGTCCACACTGTGGACACATAAAATTGCTCTCTGATTTGTGGCCATGGCCAAAATTTATAAGGATCTCTTTATATTTACAGCCCTGTCTCATACACTCTAAATTAACAGTCCATTTGGGACTGTTACACAGTTTGTTCTCTCTGCTTCAGTTGATTTCAAGCAGTTAATGTTGATATGTATTGTTGAAGCTCAACTTTAGCATGTCCTGGAAGAAATTCTGCTTTTATTGCTTGAAATTCTTCCCTCTCTGGGAAGAAACATCTGCCTGGGTGTTAAGCAGGAACTACTGATCCAGTCACAGAGGTGACTCCAGCAATGTTGGCGTTCGTGTTCGGGGTGTAGGACGTGCCAGCACCACAAGCTGCTGAGTGCTCATGGCCGTCACTGAGTCGCACTATCACACAGGGTGTCGTATCACTCTTCTACACACCGCAGTGGGTCACCTGTGTACCAGTCGTGATCTGTCAGAGTCACACCCAGAAAATGAGCCAAGACTTTACTCAGAGGTTATATAAGAAGTGAATTGTCCAAGTAACTCGACCTTGCTCCCTGATCAATAAAATATAGCATCAGACTACTTTAATTTTTTCTTCTAGATGTAGAATTATATGATTCCGTGCTACAAATGTTGAATTAAGCCATTATTAGACAACTTTATGTTTGTTTGAGAGACTGGTCAGTTGTAAATCTACTTGTTTTTACATCTTACTGGCTCTGTGACACTGAACGAGTTCTTTAACCTCTAGGTATCTCAGTTTCCCCCAAAAAAGTCAAATACTTACATTTTTGTTAAAGATCTGAAAGAGCTCATGGATGATATAACACACTCAGAACTGTCTTCATGACCCAGGATATAGCTGGTAAGCATGATAACTTCCGCCGTGGCTTCTGGGGACTACAGCGGGAGGTGCAGTCGTGCGTTGTGTGACTCCCCGTACCGCCATTACTACCCCCAGACACCGAGCATGACTTCAGACAAGCAAGCTGGCAGTGGCATTACGAGACAGATTACAAAAACTGGTCTAGTTAATAAAAATGCATATAATAAAAGCCACTTACTAACAAACCTATATTAACTTCATGCCGTGAAACTAAACATGAAAACCTACAATCCTGTGTCCCCTCTAAGTGTCATTCCCTCACATGTGTTAGTGAGCTCCTGTCTGCTGGAAGGGCACACCCAGGGCAGACTGCCAGGAGGGGTTCGCAGCCAGGGGCTGGCATAGCCCAGGTCTGGGGAGGCCCCCGATGGCTGCCCTGCACTGTGGCAGAGGATGAAGGGAGTAGACTAAGTGACCAGAAGCAATCGTCGCTGGTCAGCGGCAAGAGAACCGGATGGGCCAGGCCCCGGCTTCTGCAACAGCCTCCGCCACAAACGACCTCTGGCTCTCGGAGGAGCTGCATGGATCCCTGTGAGGTCACTGCCCGCCGGCCCAGGCCTCCACTGGCGCCCACACCCTCGCACCACTGCTGCCCCAGGCCTGCAGCTCCGGGGGCGCTGGGGCCGCGTCCAGCCTGCAGCCTGTGTCGAGAAGAGACTGTGGCACGTAGGCGCCGAATTAGTCCACTCCGGGGGAAGGAAACTCTGAACGCTGATTCTAGGCGCTTCCACTCAGCAGATTCAGTCCTTTGAATTCTAACATCCTCTAAAACCCATGTTCATATGTGTTTTGTTTTTGGAATTCTGCCTTGAATCTGAAATGAAAATAGGAACATCTCTTAAAACTGGGTTTTCAGCTAAGTGATGTTCGCAAATGGCCGCTGCTGCTGGTGTAGAACCACGCGGATGTTGGTTTGATTAAAATTACATACTGTGGGCATACTGGGGAAGCCTGTAATTCCAGCACTCTGGAAGGCTGAGGCAAGAGGATCCCAACTTCAAGTCCAACCTGGATAACTTGGTGACATGGTAAACCCTGTCTCAAAATTAAATTAAAAAATAAAAAGTGTAAACCAAGAATGAAGTTTAGTGTGCAGGCTCAGGATTCAATTCCCAGTACAAGAACAAGAAGATAACAGTCATGTGATATGATATTTAGGTTTCTTTTTTTTAATTTAGGAAACTCAGGGCCACTTTTTAGAACTAAAACAATCTTGTCAATAATATTTAAATATAAAGTTCATTAAATATTTGGCTAAAATTTTTATTTTATTGAAAGGATACCTTTAAACTTAAGAAAATTGCTGAGTAACTTCCATATTAATCACAGGTAAGCACATTAAAAGCAGCTGTTAATATAATGCTAGAGAAATTATAAATAATACTTGTAAATATGTACATTGTTATTATTGTATCCTAGAATACTCCACACCAGCAATGAAAAATTTCTGAAAAACCAGTAAAATTTATGACATCAGTCTGAGAAAAATCACAGCACTGAATAGCATTCTGAGTTCACTTTAAAAACAAGGGCATATATAATATAAAAGTTGATTCTATTTTTTTTTTTTGAGACAGGGTCTTGCTTTGTAGTTCAGGCTGGCCCTGAGCTCACTATGTAGCCCAGGCAAGCCTCAAACTGAGCAGTCGTCCTGCTTCTGCCTCCCAAGTGCTGGGATGACAGATGTGAGCCACCATGCCTAGCATCGTGGTGTGTGGTACTGATTGCAAAGCCCAGTATTATCATTTGTGGTTACTGGGGATCGAACCAGGGACCTTGCGCTTGCCAGGCAAGTGCTGGAACCACTGAGCTAAATCTCCAGCCCAAAAGTTGATTCTTGGTTAACCCAATCTTTGAAACTTAATTTTAACAATCTAAAGATGAATTTAATTGTTATTTGAAATATTTAAATGGAATAAGAAATCTTTTATTGTTTTGCAAAAAAAATTTAGTTTTGCTGAGAACAGTTGCTAATGTTCTAAATCAATAATCATTCCTTAAAAATTTTTTGAGAAGTCTATAATTTAAATAACATTCTAATTTTGTTAGATTTCAGCTTTGGAAATAGTAGGGCTTCACATAGTTAAAACATCTTCAAAGGTTCTTGACAACCTATTCTAACTGAGATTCTTTATAATGTCATTATAGTCTCTTTCCTTCTGAATATGAGAGTAACTTTGTCACCTCCCCAGGGACTGTCAGCACCACATTCCGGCGCTATTATCGCACCATTCTGAGGGTCAAGGCCACTCAGTCCTCTGCCTTTCATCACCAGCCAGGGAGGGCTGTGGTCCTCTCCAAATGCACCGCCCGGAGTGCGGCACTGCTTAATAAATCACTCAGTCTTGTTTATCTTTCTCTTGACATATATCTAGCAGCAGGAACCATTATCCTGTGACAGTGTTAAGTTCTATTGACATTTTCTCTTAATTAATTATGCCACTGCCTAGGATTTTTGCATTGGGAATAAACTTCCTTTATTTAATGCTATGTTGAACAAAGAGAGTGTGAAATTTGTTATGCGTGTATTACCTTAACAGATTTTGAAATAAATGAAAAGTGTTGCTTGCTTTTCCAGAAGACCAGTTTGTGCTGCTGAGAAAACAGTGATTTATATGTATAGTATCATATTGCATCCTTTTTATACATTAAACATTTTAATGAACAGATAAGAGGCCAAGAGTCTTTGTCCAAATTCCTCACTGGTACATGTCCCTTTTGTCAGCTGAATAAAATTCATGTGCACTTTCATAAACGTTTCTTCTCAGCTCAAGCATGTTTAATGTATATTAAAAGTATTTTGCATCCAGCTAAAGATCTTCTATTTAGTCAGCATTTGTTGATCACTTATCACATGGCAGGTGCAGTTCAGAACCTGGGTGATGATCGGGGAGCCTTCGTGGACCTCGCATGCCAGTAAAGTGAGATGGAGAGTAAACAATGAGCACAGTACAACGTACCCACAGACACACATAAATGCCCACCTACATGCATACATACCCACCTACATACGTAAATACGCTCATGCATGCATACATGCACACCTCAGAACTCGAGTGCCAAGTAAAAGCAGACTTACATGATGGTAACTGAAAGTGTGGGGCAACAGTTGTAATTTTCCAATGTTGACATCAGTTTGTCTGAGAATTTGATTGGGAACAAAACCCTGAAAAAGGAAAGAATACGCTGTGTAGGCGTCCAGGTCCAGGGAGCCATGTATACAAATGACCTGCTAATAGAGGCCAGGAAAGTAGCTCAGTAGGATGTAGATTCAGGGAAGTCCTGGAATTCAGGGAAATTTGGGCTTTGTCCATGTTGAAAAGGAGAGTCACTGAAGTGTTTTAAATAGAGGACTGAGCGGTCAAAAAGTCAGATAAATACAGTTATTATCAAGGGCTTTCGCTGACGAACCTTTCTGTTCCAGTTTGTTTTTAAATCCTCCAGCACATTTGGAGATTTAATGCTTATTTTTAAAAATGTACATTTGCATCTGAGGAAGTTGTGATTATATCTTCCACACAACTACCTATCTATTGAGGTAAATATGTACAGTTGAAAATGTATTCATCAGCCAGGAATTTAGCTGAGTGGCACTGTGCCTGCCTTGCAAATACAAGGTCAAGTGTTCAATCCATGATACAAAAAGAAATAATATATATATATTTTTATATATATTATGTATTTATATTTATATAAATATATATATTTATATATTATATATAATATATATAAATATATATAAATGTGTATATATGTATATACATACTTTAAGACACACACACACACATTACCTCTAAAATCTTTTACTGCAGGAGTCAGCAATATTTACTCCACAGATTGGGAAAATGTAGTTATCATTTCAGACAACATACGAAAGGCAAATCCAGAGATACATAGTCCCAAGTTTTATTCTTTGTTGGCAAATGTTAACTGTAGAATTGAATTGGGTTCACTGTGATTCTCTGCACATGCATGTTCTGTGCGCCCATGTCTACACATGCTTCTTCTTCTGCCTTCGCCCTTCTAGGCGGGCCCACTGCACACGTTTCCGGTCCCTAGCATGACTCACCCTTCCAGGGTACCCTGCCTTCCATACATGTGTCTGTTTCCACATATGATGGAGAAAGTTGATATTTGTGTGTATTTCACTTAAGCTGATGTCCTCCAACTCCATATATTTTTCTTCAACCTAGAGAATTTTTAGTTTCATGGCCAAGTAACGCTCCCTTGTGTATGCACACATCACATTTCCTAACCCACTCTTCCGCTCACCCGAACCTCACCGGAATCACTATTTTAGCTGTTGTGAATAGTGCCACGATCAGTTCAAATGTACAGGTGTCTCTATTGTCTGCTGAGTCCATGGCGGTTTATTTTTAGACTTTTGAGCAACCTTCATATTCTGCATTTGGATATCACTTTTCTCACCAACATTTGTTGAAAAGGCTGTCCCTTAACTAACATATGCTTCTGGAACTTGAACTGTAGATGACTGTAGATGAATTTATTTCTAGACTCTCCGTTCTGTTTCATGGGTCCGTGTTGACCATGCTTATACTGGTACTATGATATTCTGCTTGGGCTGTCTCAGGAGGCTGTCCTGAAATCAGGTATTTTGATGTCTCCACCACTGTTCTTTTCTTCCCATTACTTTTAATAATTAAGGTCTCTGGTTCTTCCATGTAAACTGGAGGAATTTTTATTATGTGAAGAATGTCATTAGTATTTTGATGGAGATTGCATTGAATTTGTAGATTGCTCTGGGCACTGTGGACATTTTAACTCAGTTCTTCTAATCCACAGACATGGCTGTTCTTTCCATCTTTAAGACCTAAAATTTCTTTCATCAGTGTTTTGACTTTTTCATACAGGGGACTTTCACTTATTTGCTTATATTCCTAGGTAATTTATATTATTTTTGTGGCTGTTGTGAATGGGATTGTTTACACGATTTCTTTTCTATCAAATTCATCAGAGTATAGAAAAACCACTCAATGATATCTGTATGTTGGTTTTGTATGCCGCTACTTTACTGAATTTGCTTATTCGTTCTAGTGTCATTTGGTGACATCTAAGTCTTTCTTAGTACAGAGTTGTATCATGTACAGGGATAATCTGACTTGCTCTTTTCCAGCTTGTATGCCTTTTATGTATTTATCCAAACTAGTTGCTCTGCCCATGATTTCTGTGGAGAGTGGATACAGTATATTGTTGAGTTTCATTTTTTAATGGATTCAGCCATTCAGCTATCTTTAAGTAGAGAATTAAGAGCTTTTGCTTTCAGAATTATTATTGAAAGGTATGGTCTTGTACCTGTCATTTTGTGGATTTTCTTCTAATTGTTTTAAATATTCTTTGTTTCTTCTTCATCTCCATAGTCTCATAATATCTTGTATTGATCATGTTTATTTATCATTTGCATATCTATTCTTTCAGTGGAATTTATACTTTCATGTGTTCTCATCATGGTAGTTATCGTTATTCTGCTTCTGAGAACAGGCCTTCCTTAGACACCTCTTCAACCAGGTTTTTCATATGGTCTGTGGTCGTAAACTCACCTTGATTTCTGAGTGACGCAGCCTTGTTGGACATAGTCGTCTTGGTCGGCAGTTATTTTCTTTCAGCCCTTGAAATATTGCACTCCATGTCATCCTCATCTGTGGAATTTATTAAGAAATCTGCTGTTGGGTATTTGTTCTATACAATCTGACTATAATATGTTGGCACGAGGATATTTTCTGGTCATGTCAAGTAGGAGTCCATGGACTTCCTCACCACGTCTTCCCCAAAGTAGGTAAAGATTTCACTGAACGGGATTTTTTATACTCTTAGCTTTTAAATTCTGCCCTTTTGAGTGTGACACTAATGCAGAAGCTTAATCGCTTAATGGCATCTCAAAGATCTTGAATGCTCCATTTGTTTTTATTTTTTTCTCCATTTTTATCTAAATCCAATATTTCAAAGGAGCTATTTTTAAGTTTTAGCATTCTTTCATTTGATGTACTCTGTTTTTGAGATTACCAACTGAATGTTTTATCCGTTTACAAAGCTCTTAATTTCTAAGTTACGTCATCTGTTCTTTTTCAAAATGTGTCTCTTTGCTGAATTTTCATTTATAGTCTCTATTGTCTCCGTAGTTTCATTTGACCATTTATCTGTATTCCCTTGGATGTCATTGGGCTTTTAAAAAAATTATTCTTTATCAAGCCTTTTATCTACTTTCATACCTGTGGAGTCTGCTACTAAAACATGATATTTAGTAGGTAGTATTTAGTTTGACTTTTTTTGTATATTTTTTAATGTTCCTATGTTGAGTTTTATACATTTAGTGAAATCCAAATCTCTAACCGTGGTTACGGGACGGCCTCCTTACTAAACAGCTTTCTCCTGAAGGCGCGCCCTGTGCTATCCAATATTTGTTATACAGTGTTGAGTTCATTTTCCTCTTAGTGCTACGCATAGTTTAATACTTTCTTTGACTAAGACCAGTGAGCTAGGCACAGGGCACAAGGCCCGGGAGCCGGGAGAACTTCGGCCCCTGGCGTTACCAAAGCAGGGCTCGCCTGCTCCGCGAGTCTGGGTGCACCGCGCGGCCAGCCCTGCAGTGGGGTTTCCCAGGCACTGCCGACGCAGGGGTCGGGCGCCCGCGGAAGTGCACACCGGCTCCGAGCACGGCTTCTTTCGAGAAGCTTCCCGGCTCCGCCTCCCGTAGCTGTCCTGCCGCACGAGGTAAAGTCCTTCTCCAGGGCTGGATGACTTCAAAGTCGGCGGCTTCTGAGCGCGCAGTCGTGTGGGGCTTGTTCACTCTCCTTCTGCAGAGGGCAACCCGCCGGCCCGGAGCTGACCAGGAGGTGGCAGGGGTCGGGCTGCCGGCCAGGAGTCTCTGGGTGGGCCCGGGTCCCCCTTCCTGCGGTAGGGTTCTGGGTGCTCCCTTGGGGTCCCGCACCTCAGATCAGCCACGCACGCGCTGCTGCGGCTCTGGGCGTGGCACGTGCCAGCCCCGGGCTTCCGCCCCAGCCTAGTCAGCGCGGCAGCTCTGGGCTGGGCTCCTCTTCCAGGAAACCTCCGGGCTCCGAGGACGGCAGGGCGAAGCGCACGGTGCGGCGGTGCCGTCGTTCACCAGCGCAGCTCCTGCCGCCGCTCCAGAAGTGACAGCGCGTGCGCGTCCTGGGGAAGGTGGCGCCGAGTTCCCAAGTGAAAACGTCCGCCAGACACTTCGTCTGCAAACCAAATTGTCTGAAGAAAAAAATGGGGGGGGGGGGGTTGCACACTGAAGGTCTGCTGTGCATTCTCAGGGTTTTGTTTCATTTTTTCAAATTTCTAATTCCTTTCTCAGAACAATAGGTTCTACTTTATAAAAATCAACATTGCTGTTTACTGAAGATATATAGATATAGATGTATAGAGATACATGTGATATGTGTGTGTAGATCACATATATACAGTACAATTTTTAATTCCAAAGCAATCTATCAATAATACCTTTCAGTATAGGACTACATCAGGTTATCACTCATACATCATAAGAAATAGCCTACTGTATAAAAATTCTTCAGGTAAAGTAAATTGAAGATCTCACTAATTTTATATATTCGAAATTTATATAAACTTTTCTTAAAAAAAGGCTTTAATACCTACTAACATTTAAAATAACAGGAGATTCTTTTGCTTTCTTGTGGAAAAAAGTCAGTAACCTTCTACCCTCAATTTTCCTTATCCAGGCAAGTTCTTTCCATTTAAAAATGTCTTGATTTTTAAATCTGCAGTCATCTGGTCACAAAAGGCCATCTGGAGTGTGAGGTTAAGCGGACCTTGGCTTTGGCTGCGTCAGGCATCTGCAAACTCAGCGTTGCCTCCAGAAGAGCTTCCTTTGGAAACGCTGTGCGGTGCCTCCATCTGGGTGCATTTAATCTCTAAGCCATGGGGAAGAAAAGGTTGAATCTTCTGTTGACACAGGAAATAGTGCAACTAGTCTCCTGTAGTTGTTATAAAGACTCATATAGATTAGTGACATTTCTGAAAAATGAAATATTTTGAAATGAGTCTCCATTATTCAATCCTCCAAATACAGGAGAAGGTTCAGGTTAAAAAGGGAAAATTAAAATGTTCACCCTGATGTTCATTGATTTTTTTTTCTTCTTCTGAGCTAATATTGACCCAAGTGACATTCTACAAATGCTAACTTAAATTAGGTTAATCAAATTGGAAATTATATTTGATGACCTGAATAATTCATTAAAAGGGATCAGAATAAAAGCCTGCTTTAGTAACAAAATTCTTTCTTTATAATAATGTAAGAAATTGAAGCTGGATGCATACAATGTCCAAGGTGGACATTTTTAACTTGGAATGAATAACTTTTGTGGTCCTAAATTATACACGATACATAACTAACTGATGAACCAAAAGAGAGTCATTTGGCTAAGAAAAAGTCATTCCTGGCAGTAAAAGGCACTTTAGCATTTATACATGGGAAAGCTTAGAAAATGAACAGTCATTGCAGAGGCCAACTTGTAAGCTGGCTTGTTTCATTTCAAGACTTGACTTCTATGCAATTTAAACCTCAAATCCCTGATGCAATAGGATTGTCATTGAATTTGGGCAGCGTATTAACTGAGAAAATTATAAATAATATCATTTTATATTAAAGTATACTTAGTATAGATAATTCTGTCCTAAATTAATAAATGAACATTTCCTATATTGTGCGGGGGTATGCATTTAGGTTTATATCCTTTAATTTCTTTTTTAGGGGAATCCAAAGGAAGTTGAGGAATGAAAGAAATCTAAAAGAACAAAAATGCTTCCTCTTAAAAAATATAGATTTAATTTTAAGGAAAAATATTTGTCATAAATGAAACAAATCTCAAAAAAAAACCCTAAAATGTTATTAAAATTCTTCTCATCCTTTACTTTGCTTCCCTGCAGACAGTGTCTTGGTAATTCTCTGTGAAGGGGAGAGAAGCTGTGTGATCTTTCAGATCATCTGTAAGGGATAAAAAAGCTATCTCCTCCTGTTCACAAGATAAGCCTTTATAAAAGTCCTGTAACTCGACTTCTAGCTTGTTTTTCTTGCTTTTCAATTTGTTGTTTACTAAATTATAAAAAGCAAAATGGTGGTAAGACTCGTACAGAACAGCTATGAGATTTGAAGACTTTTTGATCTTCACTGTGGTCTATAATTCTTAATTATGTCCCTTGGCAAGCATCCTCTTAATTCTAAAAAATAGGGGAGTTGTAGCTTGAAACAATTATCAAGGTTTTGTAGCTTTTCAAATTAAGTACTCACTATTCATCTCTTCATGCATTATTTCTTCTCCTGAATTTAATATATGATTCAATGTTTTTTTTAAAAAAGCTAGAATTTTATCAGCAAATGATCTGGCAGAGTATAATTTCTAACCACAGTAAAATAATTCTGCTCCACTAGACTTTATACTTATAAAAGTATGAAAAATTACTGGCTATATGGTTCCTTTGTGGAAAGCAGAAACTGCAAGAACATTACATCCAAATAACTGACTGATAATCGTGATGGACATTCTCAATCGATGTGTTTTGAGTTTAACAAGTAACCTCCTTGGATCACATATAAGAAGAAGATATTCCAGACATTGTAAACCTCGAGCTGCAAAAGAGTATGGGGATCCCAGTGTCCAATACAAGTGGAGCAAATGTTCACTTTGTGGAGAGAAGAGCTGATTACTGAGATCCCCACCTAAAAGAAGAAATTTGTACTGCAAAGAACAAAGACTCCTTAAAAAGCCTGTGTTCTAAACCTGGCTCAGTTGACTTTGTGTTGAAAGCCATAGCATCTGGAGACAGTATTCAGGGTAGCGTGGAGTAGACCAGGCAAGGCCGTGTTGGCCTGAGAGCTTCAATTCCCACTGTGTCACCGCAAGAATGGGACAGGAGGCAGAAACGGGAGGACAAATCAGAAATAAACACGATAGGACCAGCCCAGGGATGTCAGAAAAATATTCATATAGGCTTAGAGAACAAGGTTCCCCATTGTGGGTGATTCTTCTAAAATTAAATTATAATATATCTTTTAAAAGTATTGGTTTCTTTCCCTATTCTGTAGCATTATTTAATGTCTCTATGAGACTATAAATTATACCCTTGTGTAATATAGTTTATTTGCCATATTTCACTGTTACTGTATGTTTGAAAAATTGTACGATAAAGTCATACTCATAGAGTCTTTCTGCATGTTCATGGCTATTTTATTAAGAAATAATTCTAATGGGTAGATTATAAGTTATATATGTCCATTTTAGGCTGGATACTCTGAACTAAGCATTGTAGCATAGTTCACACTTATGCATTTTAATAACTAAAATTATACAGATTTCAACTTAATTTTAAAATATTTACAAAAATGATAGTGACTTAGTAACACAATATAAAATTCAGCTTTCCATTGCTGCATTCTACAGTAGATATTTAGAAGTCAAACATTTAGACAAAGGAATAGATATGGTGTAAAGCATGAAAACCTTATAATTCTTAAAAAATGTTTAAATTATTTGGATGAAAAGTTCAGAGTTTGTTGTTATTAGCTTACACATCAAAAGCTTAAACAAAAAGCTGACTAAAATTTCAGTGAGCCACTTAATGTGTATTTGTGTGTGTGTGTAATACATTAAGGCTTTTCTAATAATAAATATGGCAATGAAATTTTACATAGCTAAATATAAAGGAAGGTTATGTTGTTCAAAATAAGAATGAAGGGCAAAGGGCAGGAAGCACCCAAAGCTTTGTAAAAAGTAAACAAGAGAATAAAGTAAACACATACTTACCTGAGGAAGCTCAACCAACTGCTGAAACTTTATTTCTGTATTTTACTTGTTAAGATTAAACCTCCACAAACATCAAATAGTCTTCATGTAATTACTTCCAGACACACTGGAGATTTTTAGGCTGAGGAGGATTTCGAAAGTTTCCCTGAAGAACTGTGTTAAATCACAAAACAGACTATCATTTGCTGTTGGCTTGGATTTCATTGTCTGCAATTGTGAAATACTTTCAAAAGAATCCATCTACCTGAAAATTTTATTTCACTATAGAATTAGAGTGTTTGTACCATGAGAAAAACAATGTAAGAAAGAAAAAGTTGCTGAAGACTGTACAGAAATTTCGATTACATGACAATTATTATTAATGACACACCTTCAGATAATTTATGTCTTCGTATTAAAACTACCTGACATGTCAATTGTTTTGAGTAGCAGCTTTAAGTTTCAAACATCCTTAGGGTCTCATCTGTGTTGTCCTGTATAAGCAGAGGAAATTTCTAAGTCTGTGAACTTTGAAGAAGCAAGAAAAACATGTTTTATTCAATACACATGCAAAAGACCAAAGTGAATGAGTAGAAAAAAGGGCAACAAAAACATAACTCACCACTTTGTTTATATGTACAATTTATGCAATGAAAGTTTATTCACTACCACATAAGTTATCATGTCTGAGAGAACATAAAAAGTTGTCTGTCAAGCATATTAGTTTTCCTGTTCCCTGACACGAACAACTTACAGGCGGAAAGTGGTTTATTTAGCTCGTGATATCAGAGATTTCTCCACCTCCAAGGCAGAAATGAAAGCATGGTGAAGCAAGGATGCCTCTTAAGTGGCAGTCAGCAAACAGAAAATGGAAGGAAGACACGCCTGCCAAAGGCACACAGCAGCATCCCACCGGCTCGGCTCAGGCCCCGTCTACTGTGAATGTGGGGGGACCAGTGCACGGAACCAGCTGGTGCCCCGTCATCCCGTCACCTCTCCAGGAACCATGATCCGAGCCATCTGAGAATTTTGATTAACTAGCCTAACAAGGCAACTTGAAAAATAAAATAGGTTTGACTATTTATAATGCCAGTTCTTGGGGCTGAGAACTTTTTAAGGATTAAATTAAAAGTGTACAAGATGTGGTTAAAAACTACAGCATGCATTTAAATTTTAAAAATTATGACAGTAAAAGGCACATTGCCATTAATCCTCCTCAAAGTACCCACCCTTGCTTTGAACACAGCTGTGCCATCATTTTGCCACTCAAAGCTCTTTTAGTGTTTTCAGTTGTGTTTTGTGACTGCCTTAATATCCTGAGTCGATTCAAAATGTATATTTTGCATGGCCATTTTGAATTTAAGGAAGAGCCAGGAGCCTCACAGGGCCAGATCCAGCAGATGAGGCTGTATCCACAGTGTTCTGATGACCATGGCTTTCTGTGGGATCTCACGCAGCAGCAGCATTCACCAGTTTTTCATCACACCTGTAGGGATTCTCATGAAAGAAAACTTCCAGAACTGCTTCAGAAAGTGACAAGATTAATGACAAAGTTCAAAGACAAAGTTAGGAATATTGAAGGATATTGCAATATTAATATACTGTGGTAAATTTTTAAAATTTAAATAGTTACTCTATTTTCTCTTCACCTCTTGTATCTCGCCAAGGAAATAGAGAAACTACAAACAGTTGTTGGGTTTCCCAAAAATGTTAAGTCAGGTTACTGCATATGCATCGCTGCTTACTTCTCAGAACAGTTCTGAGGAAGGACCTCTTGACTTTGTTTCTCTTTCATCATGCATCTCATCATTCCAATATCACCTTTTGTCTTCTTGACATGTAACATCTTCTAAGATCACTCATTAATTAATTAAAATTATACTGATCATGTTTGAAGTTCACAGCGTCCAAGTATCATCTGAGTATCTTGGTCTTATTACTTTCAAATCAAAATAGTGGAACTTTTTTTCTGAGTGCTAGATAAATGCTTATTCTCTTTGTTTTAATTTTGCTTGAATCCATCTAAAGATTGTGGTCTAGAAGTCCATGATCTAAATTTACATATTCTTGTGAGTGAAGAGAACACAGGGAGAAAATGACCTGGCAGTAATAAATCAGGCACTGGTGGGAGGAATGGCCCCTGTGGCTGGAGGAAGAGCCACCTGTGGCTTCCGGGGTTCCGTGAACTGCGTCACCCAATGCCTTGCTATCTTGCTGGCCTGTGATCGCTTGGAACTATGCACCATATTTCCTCCTCCCCTTGATTTGGGCTTTGCTGTAGGAAACCCAGTCTTGCTCTCTAATCGAACTGTATAGATTAAATGAGAAAATTCTTATGAAATACTTCATGCAATGTCTATTACTCAATACTCAATAAACAGAGGGTTTTATATTCTATTTCCTGATGTTTCTTGTTTGCCTGATACTGGCTTGAGTTTCAGTTATTTGTTTTTTCCAGACCCCACTTCTATTTGTTACTCCGTGGTTCTGTCATTTCAGCCCAGCAGTATGATTCAATTCCTTAATTTTTCTATTGCTCACAAATTCAACTCCATGTCCCTGACTCAGTGCCTAAATTACAAGTGCCTTTAGAATTTACTGGAAGATTCCTGAAACCACACTCAAGTAGCACATTTAAAAAGAAAACAAAGAAGATACTTCTTAAGTAAACTCTTTTTACCTCCATGTAAATTTCAGAGTACATTCATCTCTACAAATTTGCATTTGCAAACTCACACACAGAGACCTTTGCATTGTAGTTCACACACATTTGCTTACTCAATCAGCCCTATTGTGGAAATCACTACTTATGACATGAACTGTTTATGTCCTTCAATTACATACCTCTCTTTATTACTTACTAAAATTTATTGGAATATATGAATCCATATACTGAATAAAGTGACTATATTTTATCCCAATAAATTTCCTTTAGCCCTAGCATTCCTCCAAAATCTCATTTCTTTAGATGTTTTCCAAACTAGTATTCAAAATGATGTATTTTAAAGAAATTGGAGTAAAATCCATTTTTCTCTTCTTTCCTTCAGATGTCTTTCTGAGACTTTTGGACAAAAGGAAGTCAGGGAAGTTCAAGCTTGAGGCTGACACTGTTTTTGAAAACTAGATGCAAGTGATTCCTTTCTTCTGCCATGGTACAAACCTCATGTGTGCTCAGGAAATGAGTTCTAATTTGAAACCAATTTCCAGCAGTAGATAACAGTTTGCCAGATTTGAATAGAATTTTGAAGCATTCATAAAAAGGTATTTTAAACTTATTTCTAGTTCTTTTATCATTAACACTAATTGAATGTGTATTGGCATTCTTTGACCTTGTGGAACTAAAGACATATATGCATAAGGTCTAGCTTAGGAACTAGCCTTCAAAATTCCAAATTAAAATCTTCACCATGAGTTCCATTTCACTTTGATTCCTGTTGACACCTGCTTCTTACTCTTTGAACTGTCACGCTCCTGGAATTGGCAAAATGGGTGCAATTTTCCACACAACCACTGATTGATTGAATCTCTGAAAAGTGGGGTTACTAATGGCAGTAGAGTTTATATGGTGGTTTTATACAGTGGCTTATGCATCACTATAATTATGTGAAAACATTAAAAGCTAATACATCACTATAGAGCAGCAGGTTCTGACTCTCCTGCAGTCCAGCTTCATGCAGTCTGACAAATGGCGAGTCTTGCAGATGGTATTTCCTTTCTCTCTACCTTTCTCGGCTTCATTCCATTGCCAGGTTGGTGGGTACATCAGTAAACAGCAAGGAAAGTAGTATGAAAGGAAAAGAATAATTGTTTTTGGAACTGAAAAGTATATCTTTTTAAGATGTGTATATCTTGAAAAGATCATAATATACTCCTCATTCAATCCATTCCCTAACTGTTCCTTATTTGTTTTATAGAATTGACATCTACAAATATACAAATACACATATTAAAAAACAAAAACCTAAAATCTCAATCAAATAATTTAGTAAACACATAATACGTGCTATCACATGGGGATGGAACAGAGTGGGGTGGAGAGCAATTGACTTTAAAACATAGTATATCCCTGAACCAAAGTACCTGAAAACTCTCTATTTTGAGGGCTTTGTCTGGATATCGTTCCATCATTTTCAACAGAATCCTGAAAAATCTCAAGTGATCAAATTTTATGGTATCAAACAGGAAAGTTTCCTCTTCCATGCACTTAAATCTTTTACCAAGATCTTAGACTAACATTCTCATAAAACACATCATTTTCTAGCATATCTAAAGCCAAATTAGAAATGATAAGGTTCTCTGGGTTTTCTTGTTTTATTTTTTAACAAGACCTCTAAAATAACAATGTGGGATGGGTGCAAAAGCATGTATATGAAGACCAAAAATATTTTCAGGAGTAACTCTTAGATAAGTATGTATAATTTTGCTTAATACCAATTAATAGAAATCATATAACTAATGGGAAGTATTCTACAAGTTAATAAGGGCTTGGAAAATGTTTCTTGATGTGTTTGAATTTTAATCATCTCAACATTCTGAGGATATGGTGTAGTCTTTTTTATATCACTAGTATTTAGAACGGTATTGTTGGTGTGTATGCCAAAGAGAACAGAAAGAGAAAAGCAAATACAGTTTTCATTGTATGTAAAAATTACAGGAGCCGGGTGTGGTGGCTCACGCCTGTCATCCCAGCACTCGGGAGGCAGAGGCAGGAGGATTGCTGAGTTCGAGGCTTGCCTGGGCTACATAGTGAACTCAGAGCCAGCCTGAACTACAAAGCGAGACCCTGTCTCAAAAAAAAAAAAAAAAAAATACAGGAAATTCATGGAAAGTCTGTGACACGCTGACCCATTGTGCTTTCTGTTAAAGTTGCTTTCATTATCCATGAATATTGTAAAATGTGGAACACTGGATTAGTGAAAAATCTCAGTCAGGATCCTTATATATTACCAACCTTTCAACTATACCACTTAATCTCAGACACTTAGAGACTCAACTATAAAGAAATTCCTAAAAAGCAGGAAAGACACCTAATGACCATATCATTTCAAGGTCTCTGAAAGATTAATTTAACAACCATGAGGGGTTAGCTAGTCAATAACCGTACCTTGCTCAGTTTCATCGCCTGTTCCTTTGCCGCCCACTCCTGCCCCTCCCTGACACCTTCCTCTTGCCTAGTGGTCTTCCTTCTGTTCTCTTTCGTCTTTTTCCTGTACCCAACATATTAGGAAAAACATGAGAAACTTCTCCTGTTTTCCTTAATGTAATTAATTTCTAGTTCTTTCCATTTTCCCACAAATGACAGAATTTTGTTCTTCTTCATGGCCAAGTGATACTCAATCGTGAACATGCACCATATTTCCTTATGTTATATGCATGGATAAAAATGCCACAATGAAATACATTGTAAAATTTATGTGCACTAATAAAAATAGGAAAAGCAGGAAGGCCAAGGTAAAGATGTGAAATGATTTCCATTGTCCTTGGAAAACTTCCTCAATGCCCTGAATGCCACTGACATTGTCCTCATGATACTGTGAAACACTGTAAAGGTATCTCCTGATCGGTTCAGGGTTAGTGGACAGGACTATGGCTGCGTAACTTGTTTGCACAATCCAGAGAGGCTCTCAGAGACCGGAAATTATTCAGGTCTCCCGCAGTCAAAATACTCAGTTGGCAGCAAAGAAGATAGAATTACAATTGTCAACGTGTCACATGATACCAAAGCCACAGATCGATTCGGCTGGAAGCGCTATCTGTGCATTCGTGGAAGTGTTCAGGCGAATATGAATTGGTACATTTTTAAATAACTTTTATTTTGATATGGTCTTCTGAAGATACAGTGTGGTTAAACCCCAGGATAGTATTTTAAGTTTGAAATCTGCAATTTTAGGAAGCACTCCTGCGTTGATATTCTGTGTACACTGTCCGTTGCTCTCATGTACTCATTAACACAGTCTGGTCCTGGTCCCCGATGGCTGGTTTGCGTGGCCCTGCAGACCAGGGTGCTCCCCAAGACCAAGAAATAACCACGGGCCAAGGGCCACTACTCTCTTCAGATGTGTCATGTCAGGATAACGCACTGAGCAGTATGAGGAGCTTCGCCCACTGCACTAGCGAGAGTTTTCCTTCGTGTTTGGTTCTGTGTCCAAAGGAGAGGCAGTGTGCCCGATCTGATGACGGGAGCCAGTCTGGGGGACGGGGGGACAGTTCCTGCCCATTCCGTCTTTGTCCTGATGGAGGAACTTTGCAGTCTTCTCCAGCAGGTACCCTGGATCCTTGGCAGACTTGTTCTGAGACTGCAAAGCGGTGCTCAAAATCTCAGCTGGCACTGAGCTCTAATTACTGGGCTTTTTCCTATACACGATGCCTGTGATGAAGTTGAATTTATAAATGAGGTACAGTAAGAGTTGGCCAATGATAAAGTAAAACAGTTATTAGAAAGCAGCGATACCTATGTGAATGTGGTGTGTGTCTTGCTCTGAAAATACAGTATTTTCTGTACTCAACCCTTCCTGTGCTGATGTAAAATGCCGGGCTGCCCATGTTCTAAGATGGAATGGAGCACACTGACTTCCTCATGACTTCAGAGGGGAGTTGTCTGTTTTTGCTGGTGGACAGGCAGCGTGGACGGTGTGGGAGGCCTGGCAGGAAAGGTGTTTGCTGATCTCGTTTGGTAGAAGATTGTAATCGGAAAGTGTTACTCTTATTAAGTCATTGAAGTGTTCCTGCTGAGGTTATAGTCCTCCAGGTGTCTTGCATTTGCGGACTGTTGTTACGTCAGGCTTAGTCCAACACACACACACACACACACACACACACACACACACACGGAGTACTTTGCTAGTTAATGTTGAAGATCCTAAAGTTCCTGTGTAAGAAACTACTGCCGCAGGTTAGGTGTGGTTCACTGTGCTGTGCTCAGGTCCAGCTGAACACGAAATGGCACGAGGAGAGAAGCAGGAGGCCGGGATGAGATGAGACCAGAGGAAGTTGCTAGAGTGCCGACCACTGGCTCTGTCCTTGGAGGTCAGAAAGTTAACCTGTGCTTAGTCGGGAGTCAATAAGCAAATATGAATATAACCAGGGATTTAGCTAGCAGTTTTGGCATCTGCCTCACAGGCACAAGGTCATGAGTTCAATCCCTGGTACCAAAAATAAATAAATAAATACAGCTGAGAAGATTTGGAGGGATGCTGAGGCCTGGTTCAGTAGCCACTCAGAGGAGCTGGGCCAGGAGAGGAGAGCTAACCAGTGTTTGACAGGGACTCGAGGCAAACTATATAAATATACATGCAAACATGCATATAAATACATATTCCATTCGCATGTTCTTCATGTACTTAAGGAAGTTTAGAGTTCAAGAATTTTCTTCTTGGGCCAGAGGGTTAGCTCAGTGGTTCCAGCACCTGCCTCGCAAGTGCAAGGTCCTGAGTTCGATCTCTGGTAACCACATACAATGCTGGGCGTGGAGACTCACACCCACCAGCAATCAATGCCACACACCACAGTGCCGGGCGTGGTGGCTCACACCTGTCATCCCGGCACTTGGGAGGCAGAGACAGGAGGATTTCTGAGTTCCAGGCTTGCCTGGGCTACATAGTGAGCTGAGAGCCAGCCTGAACTACAAAGCGAGACCCTGTCTCAAAAAAAAAAAGAATTTTCTTCTTGTGACTTGAGGTACAGCTGTGCAGCACCCTAATGGAGCATACCCTGGGAACCGGGGCCGATGCCCAGGTAACTGGTAGTGGGCTCATTTCTATTCTCTAACTCATTAGAAACAGTGGGGACTTTATAAGACTAGTGGAATGAAAACATTGTAAAAGTAAAAAAGCTGCCAAGTGCTATTTTTTTTTTTTTTTGAGACAGGATCTTGCTTTGTAGTTCAGGCTGGTCCTGAGCTCACTATGTAGTCCAGACAAGCCTCGAACTCAGCAATCCTCCTGTCCCTGCCTCCCAGTGCTGGGATGACAGGCATGAGCCACCACGCCCAGCTGCCAAGTGCTATTTTTTATGTAATAAAATTCAATTTAGTTCTAATATAAGTTGCAGCAATTGGCACTTCAAAGCTGGATTAAAATCAGCAGTTAGGGTTTATGCGATATAACCAGCAGTCATTTTACTTGATTCTAATTAGTTTTTAATTTGGCAGTTTTCAAACCTTTTCATCAGAAAGAGTCCATGGTAATAAGTTCAATAAAATAAATTTAACTACCTATATTGAATCTGAAAGTTATCAAGACAAGTGTTCTCTGACAAGTGTTAAGATAATCACATTCAGTAGACATGTCTCATATTGAGATCACATTCTCCTGCTGTTTGCTGATAAGAAACATTTTGTTTTGAGCAATTATTTATAGATGGCTTTGTGAAAAATAACATTAAGTAAAATATGTTAAAATGCCTTCTTTGATTAATGTGACAGTCTTCAAAATAGAAGAAAATAAACAATAGCGGTGTTCAAAAGAAGTAACTACTATGTGTACCATCTTTACATGTAAATAATATGGGCAAATCTAACTATACACAGAAGAATGCCATTTGAATGCTGTGACCTGATGCCCTCTTACCCACTTTTTCCAGTGGAGTTATCAGCCAGCCCCAAGCAATGTGGTGCCATTCAGAACCATCTAAAACATTGCAGAGACTTGCGAGACATTACATGCCATTAATATGCTGGAAAATTGCTATCATTTCTGTAAGATACCAAAAATTCGTTAGTTTCACCCAGTAACTTCATGGATCCTATCAAAAATCTCAAAATATTTAAAAGATTACTTCATCAAAGATGTAGATAACAATACTATTTATGGTATCAAAAGGCTATGAATTTTTAAAACTAGATAACTTAAGACATAATAACTCAGACATCATTATTCAGACATTAAAATGTCCTAGGATACAAAATTATAAGTGCAGCACATATGAATGTTATTATTAAAAGCAGTTTAATCCAGCACTTGGGAGGCAGGGACAGGAGGATTGCTGAGTTTGCGGCGGCTTGCCTGGGCACCATAGTGAGCTCAGGGCCAGCCTGAACTACAACGCGAGACCCTGTCTCAAAAGCAAAAAAAAAAAAAAAGGCAATTTAAGAAGTTGATGTAGTGGAACAAGTCTGTAACCACAGGCCTGAGGAGGCTGAGGCAGGATTGCTGAGTCTGAGGCCTCCCTGAGCAACAGAGAGAGAACGAAGCCAGCCTGAGCTGCATAGAGAGGCTCTGCCTCAAAACAACCACCACAAAAATAAAACAAAATTCACCTAAGTGTCAAGAATATGTCAAAAATCCTAACTTGGGCTCTTCTTCTGCATTAGGTTTCTGGTTCCATAAAGGGAATGAATTCCAGGAAGTAGGCCAGCGGCCCTGGGGCCCGCTCAGAGCCAGCCCTGTCTTGTGCGTGCATAGCATCAGTTGCTGTCTTGTCCTCTGAGATCAGCAGTCCACGGGTGGTACACATCATGTGGACAGAAGCATTTATTTCACTTTTAGGGACCTTGAGATCAATAAGCTATTACTATACATCCTGGAAGTTCATTGCTCTCCAATTACCACTCGAAAATTGAGTGGTTTTTTATGATAATCCACCTTGTCTCTTAGCAGGTGTCGACACTAGCCTCCCCGCCTCGTTTTTCTGTCAAGAAAGCCAGGGTATTCGGCGTCCCTCAGCAGATCTCAGGCCCGCAGGGGTGAGACCCGCCAGCTGCACCCACGGCGTCCGGCCGTCGCGGGTGCTGAGCATCTCTGAGGACAGCGGCGCCCTCCCCGCGGGAGGCCCGGAGGCCCTTGGCAGAGACCTGGCGCCGCAGGGCCGCTTCCTGGGTCTCCGCGGCGCGCTGCAGAAGTTGAGTGTGGTTTCCTCTGAACGCCAGTCGTTTTGGGTTCATCCTCCCATTGTCTGACCTCACTACTGACACGACCCCCAGTATCGAGTCAGCACATTAAAAATCCCAGATTGGCCGGGCGTGGTGGCTCGCGCCTGTCATCCCAGCACTCGGGAGGCAGAGGCAGGAGGATTGCCGAGTTCGAGGCTTGCCTGGGCTCCATAGTGAGCTGAGGGCCAGCCTGAACAACAAAGTGAGACCATCTCCAAAAAAAAAAAAAAAAAGAAAAGTCTGAGTCTTTTTAATCGTGTACAATATGTGCACGTTGCAAACTCAAAGCTGAACGCGAGGTGTGACATGTGGCCTCCACCTTCACCCCGTCTGCCTTGAGCCCCCTGCGCTCCACGCGCCTCCCTTGGGTTTGTTTTTCTCTTCCTTTTTGAAAACATAGTCGCGGGTCCCTCCTGTCCCCCAGACGCGCACCGCAGCCCGCTTCGTGCCCGGTGTTCCCCGGGAATGGCTGCTCACCGAGACGGCACCGGGAGGGCGTGCTCGGGGTCCACGGATGAGTTCCCGCGCGAGAGTCCGTGCCACGGGAGGGCGGGGCCCGGGCACCGGGGACGCTGAAAGCTCCGGTGACAGCGCGGCCCGAAGGCGAGGGGACGACTGACCCAGTGACCTCGGCGCCGCCCCGGGCCCCGCACGGGAGGAAGCAGCGGCCCAGGCCAGCGAGCCTCGCGGGTCTGCGCTCCCTCCGCGGCGCCGCCCCACCTTCCCCGGCACACGGGCGCGGTCACGTCTGGCTGCACCCTTCTCTCAGTGTGACCACAGATAACCGCAGGGCCTGCGTCAGCGTGGAGCTGCAGTCGAGCCCGGGACGCCGGGGCGTGCGGCCCCCAGGACACAGCTGTGCCGCTGGCCGTGGCCTCCGCGCGAGAGGTCAGCGGGCTCCTGCGCGCGGCTCCTGAAACCCTTCAGCTCTAAACCGTTCTGCTTTTTACTGAGACTCCGCCTGCTTCGCCATTTTCAGTTGTCACAAATATTTATAAAGAAAAGTAGAGCAAGTTTCCTTCTGTATTTTTTTTTCTTTCCGAGACAGTCTCGCTTTGTAGTTCAGGCTGGCCCCGAGCTCACTATGGAGCCCAGGCAAGCCTCCAACTCGGCAATCCTCCTGCCTCTGCCTCCCGAGTGCTGCGATTATAGCCGTGAGCCACCGCGCCCGGCTTCCTTCTGTATGTTTTATTGACTTCAATACCAGACCATAGAATATCAATTCTGTGAGTTTTTAAACCTATGAGAAAATGATTTCCCAGATAATTAAATTGGAGACGCTGAGCCAATTTACCTGTACTTTCAGGTAAACACGAGACACTCTCCTCTCCCAGATCACAGCTTAGAATGAGACTCACTTTTGCCTGACTTGGGAGGAATTACCCGATTTCACAACCTTGCCTGGGGCAGAACATGATGTTACTTCTTTAAGCGTTTTCATCAGAGCATGACGCAGTCAGCGGTGCCTGCCGCATGGCCCCTCCCGGCACCGAGAGCTCACTGAGCGTCAGCACTGCGCCCCCGCGCGGCGGGGCCGGGCCTCGCGCTCACGCCCCGCTCCGCAGCCCGCCCCTGCAGACCTCCGGGCCGGGACTCGCATCGAGACGTGCCACGCTCCTGCAGGACGAGACTGTGCTTCTTAAAAATCTGAGGATTGTCAGTGTTTACCTGATTGTCTCCTGTAGCACCCCAAATCCATGAAGACTTTTCTAAAAATTCTCAAGAAAGAAAAGGAAAAGGAGATAAATTGTTTTTATTAAACCCACACGGCCGCTCCCTATTTTCTTTCCTTCAAGATTTGTCCTTACTGTTTCTTCATGTTTATGTGCTGTGCTCTGAGCCAGAGGCCCTGCCACTGGACAGTATCATCAGCTCTTTTTATGCTTTATTTTGGTTAAGCCAGGGCCTCGCTGAATGGCTAAGTTGCCCAGGCTGTGCGTGGATTCACAGCCCTCCTGCGTCAGTCTCCAGAGCGCTAGTGTCAGAGGCGTGTGCACCACACCCACCTTGCCTTCCTCTCAGCCCTTAGGCCATCACCAGTACGCCCACTCACATGTCTTGTCTGTAAACAACTATAAGACAGTGTGCATTTGTTTATGCAACATTAGGTTTCTGAGAAACATTACCAATGTAGTAGACAAATAAGATTTATTTTTGTTACTGTATAATATTCCATTGTATGCACATACTATTATATTATCTATAAATAATGCACCTATAAACATTACTTTATTCACTGTGATTTGTGTACCTGAGGGGCAGGATTGCAGAGTCTCAGTTATGGAAATACGAAGTTTCAAGGGTACTGCCAAACTGTCCTCTAAAGTAATTCAGCAAACTTACCGTCCAACCAGCAGGCTCGGAACATTGTATAGCTTCACATATTCATTAACCCTTGATGCAGTCTTTTCATTTAACCATTCTGGTGACCGAGCCATGGGATTTCACTTTTATTTTATTTGGTATACCCAGAAAAAGTAATACGGTCACCACCATTTCATGTATTTAGTGGTGATTTGATTATCTTCTATGACCATTCTTGCCTAATTTTCTCTCAGTGGCTATTTTATTTTTATGAATTTATAGGAGCAAATGGTACATAGATGTCTTCGTTAGATATACATGTTGTAAATATTTTCTGCTATGACTTATCTTTTTTCCCCTCCTTTGTCTTCAAAATACAAAGTTTTACTATAGTCAAAATTATTTATCTTTTTATGCTAATTCAGTGTGTATTTGTTTAAAAATATTTTTCTATACAAACTTGTGGAAGCTATCTTTTCTTCCAAAAGCTTTATTGCTTACTGTTCGTATTTACCTTTAGAAGTGATTTGGTTAAGTATTGATGTTTGCATATATCATGAGTTGAGAGAAAAGTTTTAGTATTTTTCATATATACATCTCTCTCTTTCTGTGTGTGTATGTGTGTGTGTGTGTGATATCCAATTGACCTAGTGATTTTTATAGGGAGTTTTAAAAATTAGTTTTAAGGGTGCTGCCAAACTGTTCCCTAAAGTAATTAAGCAAAAATTCCCCTAAAAAGGGAATTTTTTTTTAAATGCTGGATGTTGAACTTATGCCTCTTCTATATCAACTAATATGATCATCTGGGTTTTTTCCCTTTAAGACTAATGGAATGAATTATAGCGATTGATTTTTGAATGCCAAGCTAACCTTGCTTTTATATAATAAATCAACTAGGTTGTTTGTTTGCTTGTTGATAGAATTTTCAATCTACTAATTGGTATCAACGATTGTGTGAAATACTGGCCCGTGGCTCCTTCCTGGAATGATCGTGCCAGGTTTCATTATCAAACTTTCTTTAAACAGTGGATGACCTCTTTACTGTATTGCTTGCTTCTAATCTCAGGAAGAGTTTGAGAAAAATTAATTATTCCCCAAATATTGCTGGATTTTGCTATTAGAGCACTGATGTTGTATTAAGTTTTTACTGTGAACCCAAAGCCTTTAAATGCTAAAGGAGCCAAATTTTCTATTTCCTATATCAGAGTTATTCTAAGAATTTTTGAATATTTCAGCTTTCAAATTTGTTGACATGAAATTGCACTAATATTCCTCTTCTTATCCTGCTAATTTATGTGGCATCTGACAGAATATGCTATTTATGTTCTTGCTGTTGTATAGAAAACTTCATATATTCTCTTCATTAGTCTCAGTAGGTTCTTATATCCACCTTCAAAGGACCAATTTCTATTGCAACAACCTTGTTGTATTTTTTTCTTTAAATTTTATTTGGAGATATTTTTTGTCTATAAAATTGATGAGCAGCTCATTGTTTTCAGCTCCCTCTTACACATCATATATAATCATTCTTAAGCGACAAATTTACCTGTCTTCCATCAGCTATCAAAATCTGTGAAATTCTTTTGAGTCTATTATTATAATCCAGCTCAAAATATTTTCTTTCTCATACCATTATAAAATTATATTTAATAATTTCAAGAAGAAGGGATTTTTCTGGTTTTCTCAGTCCTGCCAGATTAGACAGTCCTACTTTTTGTCACCCACTAATCTTTGCAGGCATTTTATGAAGTCATTGCTAGGCCGTCCGCGGGCTGAGGGAAAGGCCGGCCCCGCAGGAGGTGCCCTTGGCTGTGTACCTTGGGCAGTCTGGGTCTCCTCAGCTCTGCCGACGCTTCTTGTGTTCAGCTCTCCTAGTCACCACTAGGAGGAACACGTTGTGAGCTGTCCAGTCCAACATTTCCAATACTGGAAGAGGAGACTCTTATTACTTTAATATTTTATTCTTAACTGTAGATATCATAAGAAATGGCATTGTATTTGGATTCCTGAAGAATATTTGAACTCTCAGGGTTGCAAATTATGTACCACAGGCGAAGAAATTTGAGGATTTTTTCACATTGGTGAAAATAGCTCAAATCAAGGCTAAAGACTGTGAAAGCAAACTTCCAATTAGCCTTTTCAGAAAAAAATTTTTTCTCTTCTACTTTTATCATACATAAATCTTTCTATGTTAGCTATCATCATGTTTACACTTTATTATTACTTTTTCAATTAGTTGCTTTGCTCAGGAAACTTCTATGTGGATTGAAAAATATAAAATATTTTCTTTAGCTTTCATCTTTTAAAAGCTGAGTGAAAACTCCTTTTGCTTTGAAGAAGAGAGTCTCTAAAATGCATTTTAATTGCCTTTGAAAGTGTGCTCCGGATGGCAGAGGTGAGCCTGTCCCGAGGGCTCTCCATTATGAAAACAGCTTGGAACACAACCAGGGGCCGTGTTTACACCGCACTGAAAATGCACAGATATTCTGCAGTGAGAACTAGGGGTGGAATAAAAATGTACATGAAATCTTAGTTCATTGACTCCTGTTAAGTCTCTCACATATTGCTGGGCCCAGGAGGAGGAGGTGCTCTCTCCCTGATTTATCTCCACTGTGAATATAAGCCCACTTTCCTTTAACAAGTCTATTAATAATTCATAGTCAGCATGCATTCATCTGTGTGGTTTTCCATAACGAAGTGCCCACTGGTGGCTTAGCAAGAGCAACTAGCTTCCTCTCTGACCTGGAGGGTGGGAGCTTAAGGTCAAGGGTCTGGTCTCCCCTCAGAGCCCCCCGTGTGCCTGTGGCGCCCCCAGCCGTGTCCTTATGTTTCCTTTTCTCTGCATAGATGCAGTCAAGTGTCCCCTCTTCAAGGACATAGCTCATGTTGGAACAGGGCCACATTTTTAGGACCTTGTTTTGCCTTACTTATGTGAAGCCTCCACTTTTAAACCCTATAACACTAGGCGTTAGAATTTCAACATGTAAATTCCAGAGAATGACGAGGCAGCCTACAATACAGCATATACTTACTCAAGGAATATTTACCAACCTAATGTGCGATAGAAACTGTTCCTAAATCAGAGATTGTAATTGTGTTGAAGAGAAACTAAAATACATAAAATGTATTGAAGCAATGTTTTAAAAGTTATGTATTGTGCTTTTTACTTAAGAGAAACCATGTGATATTTAAGCATCTACATCTGATTTACTTCATTTAAGGATAGGATCAAAAGTGTGAGCATCTTCGTCCTTCTTTACAGTACCAAAGCCCTGATAAAAAGATAATACAAATCGAAGAAAATATAGGAAGTCACATGACCTGAATTTTTGTCTGAAGTTAAATATGTGCAAAGAATAAAAGGTCATCTACAGCCTCTTTAACAAATGTTGCTGGAAAAACTGGGCTTTAGCCTGCCAAAAGCTAAAGCTAGACCTATCTCTTTCACCATGCACAAAACTAAACTCACAATGGATACGAGACTTACACATTAAAACAGAAACAATAAGCCTGCTGGTAAACAGGCTTGGTAAAACTCTTGGAGACATTGGCTTAGGCAGAGACTTTATGAATAAAACCTCTCTAGTACAAGAACTAGCAGAAAGAATCAACAAATGGGATCTCAT